>CAXKVX010004593.1:0-20672 GCA_964058865.1 Eleocharis quinqueflora
GCATGTATTTTGGCAGGGAAAGTACCATTCCAAGATCTAGTGGAAGAACACGAGGAGGACATTCCAAAATGGGTCAGATCAGTGAGGGAGGAGGAGAAGACAGAGTCGGGGGAGGAGAGCGACACAGCAGAGGAGAAGCTAGCAGTGCTGTTGGAGATTGCAATAGCTTGTGTGTCAGTGGATGCAGGAAGGCGGCCAGGGTCGGATGATGTTCTGAAAATGGTGCGGGATGCCCGGGCAGAAGCAATGGTGACGTCATCAAATAATAGTAGTGATAGAGGGCAGGACCGGCCCGGAAACTCACCGGGCCAGTGGTCGGATACTGTACAGAGCCTATCGAGAGACCATGGTTCAGAGAGCTTAGCCGAGAGGGATTGAGATAGCGGCGGCACAGAGCGGTTGATGTACCTTCTTTGGTAGGAGGCTCTACAGCCGCCGCAATAGAGGGGTTTCCAACTTTTAGTTCCAATTTTCTTTTTTAGTTGTATTTTCATCCTTTTTGTTATCTATTTTTCTTTATATCTCATGGAATGTTCTCGTTTAGATTAGGTAGTAGGATAGGATTGTTGCTTTGCCCCGGTTTTGGCGGGTAAAGCATTTTCCCTTTATCTGAGAAAGTGAGAAGTAATTGTTTAAATTTGACCTCGAGCCGAAGGGGGCTCTTGATATGGGTTGTAACAGTAACACCACGTTATGATGTTATTGTGAAAAAATTGTAACTTTTACTTTTGTTTTGGGCCAACATCGTTTCAGGCTTTTTTCGACTTGGTCCGCTTGGATGTTTAGCTAGGGAGATGGACGGATGCTGTAGTTGTCGGGTTAACGAATCTGTTAAGTTGAAATCCATTAATCGTCGCCTTCTTTCCATTTCTTTCCATTAATCTTGAAGGTGAAATCTGCAATTGAATCAATTTTGAGGTTGTGCAATAAGATTTATGGTCAAGCACTCTTGACATCTTCCAAGACTTTCGTTGAACGGGTGTCCAATGCATGCCCAATCCGTTATAACGGGTGTCCAACCGTCGCAGCGGGTTAAGAGAAGAAGAGCTGAGCAGAGAAGGGATTTTTAGAGCCATGTGTTGCTGTAACGTATCACAAAGGTGTCACAACGCATTTCCAACCTGTCATAACAGGTTCTCAACTCGTCACAACGGGTTCCTGCTCAAGGTGGCCCAAAAGTCAGTGGAAGAAGCACAAAAGAGAATTTCTGAAAATGTGTCAACCCGTTCTAACGGGTCTGTAACGTGTCACAAAGTTCTGTAACACATGAAGCCATTTTCACGATCCAAGACTCCAAGATGTGCTCAGCGTATATATACATTGTGGATACAAACCTGAAAGACATCTGAAACCGCCCATGCTTTCAAGCATTCAATTGAGCATCAGAAAGAATATTAGAGCATTCTCCTACAGCTGTCTAACTTAAGAGATTTAGGATAGCTATTGTCAAATTATCAATCCGAGAACACATTTTTTCTTGCTAGTTTCTAGCATTTGATGCACTACATTTGTGTTGCCAAACAGTGCATCCCTTTCCTTGATTGTATAGTCAATCAGACATTTTATCTTGTAGAGTGGTGTAACCTCTTGCATAGGTTTATGAATCTAAGATTGATTTGCTTAATGAGAAGAAACCTAAGATATGTTTCGCAATTGTAAAGAATACTTATTATTTAGTGGAATCGGTCCTGGAATGAAGTTTTGATTCTAAAAGTCTAGCAATGTAGGCCTAGTTTGTTTGTAGGCTGAACCACGTTATATCGCGAGTTCTTGTGTTCTTTTGATTGCTCTTGCTCTTTACTCTATCTCTTTACTATTTTTGTACTTTGTTATTCTAGAATTGCTCAATTGATCTTAGTACTTGCTTGCTGAAATTTTTCGCTAGGTGATAAAGATCTAAAAGCTTGAATTGTAATTGTTGTTAAATGCTTTCGCACTAGTACTTGACCTTAGTTTTCTCCAATCACATTATTACAATTTGTTGGATTAAACTCATCTCTTGTTTGACAATTTGCAAAACAAATCAGTACTAACCTTGCACAATTGAATTTTGTTGAGATGCATGTTAACACAGGTATACAATTGTGATACGGAGGCTCAAATATGCTTATACAAGTCAAAACATACTCAAAGACATCAAGAGCAAGCACATAAGGCATTCACAGAGACATGCGTTATGGTAACGCATGCCCAATCCGTTACAACGGGTGTCCAACCCGTCACAAGGGTTAAGTGGAGACGAGCTGAGTAGAGAAGGGATTTTTAGAGTCATGCGTTGTTGTAACGCATCCCAAAGGAGTCACGATGCAATCCCAACCTATCACAACAGGTTCCTGCTCAAGGTGGCCCAAAAGTCAGCGAAAGAAGCACAAAAGGGCACTTTTGGAAAGGGGCAACCCATTATAACGGGTTATGTAACGCGTCACAGAGTTATGTAACACATGAAGCCATTTTTACGACTCCAAGACTCCAAGATGTGCTCGACTTATGTATACATTGGAGATACCAACCTGAAAGACATCTGAAACCCCCAATGCTTTCTAGCATTAAATTGAGCACCAGAAAGAGCATTAGAGGTTTCTTTTACAGCTGCCTAACCTAAGAGATTTATGATAGTTACTATTGTCTAATTGTCAATCTGAGAACACCTCTTTTCTTGTTAGTTTCAAGCATTTGGTGCACTATATTTGTGTTGTTAAGTAGTGTATCCCTGTTCTTGATTGTGTAGTCGAGCGGACCTTTTACTTTGTAGAGTGATGTAGCCCCTTGCATAGGTTTATGATCGTAAGATTAGTTTGCTTATTGAGAAGAAACTAAAGATAGATTTCGCAATTGTAAAGACACTTATTGTTTAGTGGAATCGGTCCCGAAAGGAAGTTTTGGTTTCGAGAGTCTCTTGGATGTAGGCCTAGTTTGTTTGTAGGCCGAACCACGTTATATCGGATGTTCTTGTGTTCTCTTGATTGCTCTTGGTCTTTACTCTCTCTCTTTACTATTCTTGTATTTTGTTATTTTAGAATTGCTCAATTGATCTTAGTACTTGCTTGCTGAAATTTTTCGCTAGATGATTAAGATCTAAAAGCTTGAATTGTAATTGTTGTTAAAAGCTTCCGCACTAGTACTTGACCTTAGTTTTCTCCAATCACATTATTACAATTTATTTGATTAAACTCATCTCTTGTTTGATAATTTTCAAAACAAATCAGTACTAACCTTGCACAATTGAGTTTTGTTGAGATGCAGGTTAACACAGGCACACAATTGTGATACGGAGGCTCAAATATGCTTATAAAAGTCAAGATATACTCAAAGACATCAAGAGCAAGCAAATAAGGCATTCACAAAGCCATGCATTATGGTAACGCATGCCCAAGCCGTTACAACAGTTGTCTAACCTGACATAATGGGTTAAGTGGAGACGAGCTGAGCATAGAAGAGATATCTAGATCCATGCGTTGTTGTAACGCATCCCAGAGGCGTCACGATGCATTCCTAACCCATCATAACAGGTTGCTGCTCAAGGTGGCCCAAAAGTCAGCGGAAGAAGCACAAAAGGGCATTTTTGGAAAGGTGACAACCCATTATAACGAATTCTGTAACACGTCACGGAGTTATGTAACACATAAAGCCATTTTTATGACTCCAAGACTCCAAGATGTGCTCAGCCTATGTATACATTGGAGAAACCAACCTGAAAGACATCTGAAACCCCCCCATGCTTTCAAGCATTAAATTGAGTACCAAAAAGAGCATTAGAGTCTTCTCTTACAACTGCCTAACCTAAGAGATTTAGGATAGCTACTGTTGTCTAATTGTCAATCTGAGAACACATCTTTTCTTGCTAGTTTCAAGCCTTTGGTGCACTATATTTGTGTTGGCATAGTAATAATTATAAACTATTCTACAAATTATAAGTTTAGACTAGCGTCCTGTATCGTTAATTCTGAACTAAAGTCATACAACTATACAACTACTTCTAAATTTTAGTCTGTCATAGTTTTGATATATGAATCGCTGACTTCCATGCAATCCTATCTGACTCCAACTCTTTGAGAACATTTCATGCTTTTAAGTTCTTTTTTACAACTTCATCACATGTCAATACCAAAAACAAAACAGAAAGTAGTAGAAATTTAGTTCTCTTAATTTACAGCATGGTGTGCATCTCAATTCTTTCAGAATAACAATTTTAATCAGACGGATCAAGTATCTTGATCTTCATGGCATAAATAAAAATTGTGTACCCATCTCACCCCTAAACAGTTTAAAATGTTGACATAAATATACAATTGATCCTTTTCAATTAATAGAAACCAAATATTTTCTCTTTTACCAAACACATGTTTACAGTACTTGTTTAGAAACTTTTCTTATGTCAACGAGTTCACACTAGCTGCCGGTGCTCTGAGTCTGAACAATATTGTCATTCAATTTCTTGTCATAATTTAGTTTCCACATGAGGAGATATTTAATTAGGTGACATGCATACAAGATAAGAAGACCAGTTCTGTTTAGTATGAATATGATAAGTACTGATTTTTCTGGTAAGATCTAGAGTCCCTAGATTGCGGATCCCATTGAATCGATCAAAACTGTCCGATCTTACCTAGCACATGTGCTGTCCAGTGGGAGCAAATCTCTGTAACTGATCACAGATGCATTGTATTATGTGATTGGAGTATATAATCACCAGCTTTGGTTATGTACATTTGTATACTTGTTCAGGAAAGAAGCCAACGAAGGATCAGTGTTTGTACGATTTGTGCTTGGTAAAAGCAAGCTCATATCTTCTCACTGAATCGCTTTTGATTGCATCCAATCCACAGAAAGCCATGAGAAAGATTACATGAATGGTTGTACAAGTACAACTGCACTGGTATATATTCTTTAGACATGGTACTTCGATAGTTTGTTCGACTGATCAGAATACAAGTTGGCGTCTCAGTTGTCATGAAAATCATGATGACAACTGTTAAGAGACACCTTTTAATTCTTTTAATTTTGAAAATAAGTAGTCAGATATTATTAGAGTACAGTGGGGAAATCTCTGTTGTTAAAGTATTTTTATAATATAATGAGTTTCATCTGTTATTATAAGGTATACATTCTCTGTAGTCTTTGTGGGTAAAGCATATCTATACAATAATCAGTACTTGTATCATATTAAAGGACGAACTGGTTTCCATATAAGGAGATGTTGTATTGTTGTATCAGGTGACATGCATACAAGATAGGACCGGTTCTGTTTAGTATGAGCATGATATAAGTACTGATTATTCTGTCAAACATATATACAAAATAAAATTAAGATGCTAGCTTGTACTTCAGTAGGTAAGTCAGGGAGATGAGATACATGTACTTTTCTTTGGTACCAGTACAAGTCTTGCTTGCTGGTACGTTGCCATATCATTCACATGCCTTCTCAGTTATATTCTCTGGCAAAATCACTTTTTACACAACTAGAGCTGTAACCTATGTGCTGTGTTTTCATGTTTGAACTTGTTATTTCAGCATACTTTATGTGAATTCTTTTGCTTTTTGTTATTTTTGGAAAAGGGTACAGTCAACTTGGTCCTTTGCTCAAATACATTTCCAAATATATATCACAAGACAAGTGTGCTTTCTAGTTTTTTTACTGTTTAAATTTTCACTGTTTGTACGCGCTTGTCCTCCAATATATGTATCGGGAGGGGTCTAGAATTTTTTTTGAAAAATAATTATGTAATTATATGATTGGTGAATTTTTTATAATAATGTATATTTAAAAAAATGCATCATTTTATTCTCATAGAAAAAATGATATATCTTATCTTTTTCCGACAAAATTCTAAATTTGTCCTGTATATAAAGTTCAATTGTGCTGCCTATGGCTATAGGGCCCATTTTACTAATAAGTCCAAAACCTATTTGAAATTATATATTAGTCCCGGATTTGTCCTACTACTAGATGCAAAGCCCATAATCACCATCCATTATTTGACATGACGCATTGAACCCAAAAATTGCATTTCGCGCAGGATAATGTCAACTAAATTTTGTTAAAATAGTCAGTATTAGCTAGTGCCTAGGACCGTTAACGAATTGCGTTTTGTACGTTTTAATGTTACATTTCGTCATGACGCAATGTTAAACGCAAGAGATTTTTGTTGCGTGTTAAACGAAAGATAAGAAGAAAACAATTTTTCTTACCTAATTAAACGCAACGTAAATGCAAGTGATTTGTTATGTTTCGTTTTAAACGTTTCTTACGTGATGTTTATATGAAGCATACAAAATCATGCTTATATAAATTATAAATCATCGCATATCCGCATTCCTTAAGCGTTAAACGTTATGAAAAGTTATAAAATAAAAAATAATTAAAATATCGATCTTCTTGAGAAGAAAAGTCACAAGTTAGTAATTAAATAATGTTGATATAGTGTCTTTTATACTGCCTTTTCAGTTCATTATAAATTTCATAGTGTCTTTTTGTGTCGTCTCCATCTAGTCTCTGTTGTTATGTCTCTTCTTCTTAAGGACTTTCTGCATAATTTCTCCCTCTTCCTCACTCGTCTCAAGGTAATTTCATCTTTCCTTTTTCTTAAGCTTTCTCTTAAGCTTGCTTAACAACGCATTTCAATGCTTAATGTTCATGTGTCCAAAATAATGTAAACACAACGTTCAATGTTCATTATTATTTATTAGTTCAAAATTAGAAATTATTGCTTTGCAATTAGTCTAAAATTAGTCCACTGATCAATATTTAAATGATTGCATTCTCAATTTCATTATTCAGTTAAATTTAGGTTTTTTATGTTATGGTTCAGGATATAATAACTTATGAGTTGGTTTAGAGTTTACGGTTTAGAATTTAAAGTATAATCACTTATGCAATCACTTTATTCACTTTAAAAATTTCTATACTCTTTGTTTCCAACATCTTTGTCATCACTATTTTTTTTAAAGAAATGTTCACTGTTATATAGTAATAGTCTTTCAATCTGACAGTAAGAATTTCTCACTTTCCCTCAATCGTCTCAAGATAATTTCATCTTTATTTATTTCAGATTCTGTAGATTGGAATATGTTGGAGCAATTGGAGGGATTATATGATGAATATGATGAGAATGATGAGGTCTTTGAATGGAAAAAACCTGGGAAGTGGAATCGAAGTCCATGAGGGAAGATCAAAGTTGTCACTTATTTGTATAAGGTTTTGACTCCTGATTCTTTTGATTTTGTTGGTATAGGAACATAGCCACATATGATTATTGTAGGAGTTTTTTGTTTGTCTAAACTTTGATTTGGTGAAATACAGTGAATTTTTTCCGGAGGAAATTGGTGGAAAACAATAAAGTTAATTTTAATGTTATTTACTTCCGTACTTATGTTTTAATTTGTTGTTTTATATTTTGTTATAATGTTGATGTAGATGTGCATGTAATTTTTGCCTATTTTTCACGGTTTTTCATATTTTTTGCTCTGTTATGCATCGTTAGTTGTACGTTAAACATTAAAAAAAATTAAACATTTTTAACGTTTAACTAAACGCAATAAAATTTTCTTAAACTTGATGTAAGATGCAAAAAAAAATCCTTACGCTCTACATAAGACCCAAAAAAAAAATTTTTGAGTGATTCTTTCGTTCGTTTGACAACGCTAGTATTAGATAATTCACCTACTGCTGGATTGTCTTTGGAACAACTGGCGCTACATTTCTGTTCCCAACTTCAAAGGCTACACCAGTACGATGTTTACCTCACCCAATACAACTAATTTAGTTTTCAATTTTAATTCCCAATTGAAATCTAAATAAATGTGATATACAAAAAATGTCACCAAACACTACGTAGGAAATATTGTCCTTTGACAACAAAATCGCTTTCAGTCACATAACTACTATTAAATCTCCTAAAAAATTCTCAAAAACAAATAATTCTTCTAAACAAATAAGTTCAGGATAATTAATTTTGGGTTGGGCTCTCTTTTATTGGATAAATTGGGTTGATGATCGCATCATCACATCTGCGTAATCATTCATCTGGATAAACACAGTCTTTGCCTCCTTTATTTTGCTTATCCCTTTTTCATGTTCTTCTTTAGTTATTATACACTACAGAGACGTAAATGAGTTGAGTAAAGAGTTGTTAAATTTTGGGCACCAGTTTATTTAAGCCTACACAAAACCTCTCAACTTGCATACAATATTTGACAATTTGTATTTCAAAAGTTTCGAACAATGTAGAAATATGAACTTTTATTTATATCCAATTGTACAAAGTAACACTTCTTTATTTCCTTTAATTAGTATTACGTAGTACCTTTATATTGGCCTTTTTCGTGCAATAACAAAAAGAAATATAGAATAAAATGCAATTTTTTTTTATCTAATTGAAAGGTCATGCGTGTCAACCATATAAAGGTAACTACTAACTAGGCTATTTTTTATTGTTATTGCTAAACAATCCACCAAAAAATAGCTATTTTTGCATGTGAACAGTGTGCACTTAACTTTTATTTTTCTCATTTCTTTTACTATACTTGAATTTTGACGGCATGACTAAGTATATCAAATATTTATTCTTTGTACATAGAAACTATTTTTGTTGGTTAGTAAAGAAACCTAAAAGTATGCACGATCCTACTTGCTTCAGAATAAAAGAAAAGGCGCTATGATGAAACGCTTTAATTTGTGGGGTGCTTTTTTAGATCAGATATGACAAAGTGACTGTTTAAGTTAAAGCAATTCACCAAATGAAGGTTCTTGTTAGTTCCACGTCAAAGTAACTTAGAGCTAATATTTGTACACGTAATTTAATTTATTTATATATATATATATATAGATTATAGATTATAGATAGATATATAGACAAGGGGCTCTATTGAGCACCAAACACTTGAGTTTCACATTCTTATCTCTAATTTCAAAATTTAAATGATCGATGTATACTGTTGAACATGATCTACATAATAAAATCTTCAAATCTTTTTAGAGATTGAATTTTACATTTTTTATTATTTAGATATTTTTTAGAGAGGTGAAAATATGCCAATCAAACGGTTTTTGGACCAGCAATATGAGCATCTTTTTCACCTCTCTAAAAAATAGCAACATAATAAAAATGTAAAATTCAATCTCCAAAGATATTTCAATATGCAGATCATGTTCAACGATTTGGATCAGACATTTGAACATTGAAATTAGAGATACAGATGTGGAGCACAAGCGGTTTGATGCTCCATGAAACACCCTACACTACGGAAAAACAGTATTTGCAGCCCCCATTACGCCGGTTATATTAAAACCAGGTGAAGAAGCGTCGGTCCCACTCTCTGAACTAATTCTCCACCGACTTTTTTACCGGTGTATATAAAAGAAAATCATCCATCTACGAAACTCCAGTGTAGAAATTTAACTCACCATTCTTGTCCAGTCACTAGCTCCTAATCATCTCAAACTCCATCTCTCTCAAAATTAACGTATTATTCTCTAATTAATTCGCTTCGAAAAAATAGTACAAAAATCAACAAAAATAAGAAAAAAAAAATCAGAAATACATCAAGGAGAAAGAGAAGGGAGAGTGCGTCAAAACAAAGAAATTTTGATTTTGATCAAATTTGATATTTTTATCTTTTTGTTCTTTATTATTTCGGTTTCATATATTTAATTTTAAATGATTAATTAATTGTTTGATGTCGGTCTTAGATTCAGCTTTCCTTCGCCCTTGAGCTTGCATCTCATCGACTTTGCCGTCATTTTTTCCTCCTCTTATTTTGAGGTTATTTTTGCATCTTTTTAATTCTTAAATTTTATGAGATAGTGCATATTTACTAATTAATTAGCATTAGCACCTCAATTGTGTTGTCATATAGGACCAACTTTAGGAACTTGAACTAATTTAGGTCGATACACATTCGAGATTAAGGATGCAAATTGTTGGTGTTGGAGACGACGTGGATGAAATAAATACGATAAATTCAATGAATTTGTGGAAAGTTAGTACTGACGAGCCTTGTAATTTGCGTTTAGATAGAATAATTTACTAATTTATTTTTTGTTCGTAATATTATGTAATTTTAAATATGTACTAACGTATATATATATGAGCATGGCTAAAATAATATGCATAGTACACCACATAACGTACTATGCACCCATTTGTATTTGATTTGGTCATTAAATTGATATTTAAGTTGCTTAATAAATTCTTCATATCAAAATCTTGTAGGAAATAAAATTTCATGATTTTTAGAGCTTTCTTATTATTTTTTAAATATTTTTTAAAAACAGTCCAGAAATGACATTTTGTAGTATTAAATCTGGACTGTTTTTAAAACATATTTAAAAAATAGCTAGAAAGCTCTAAAAATCACGAAATTTAATTTCCTACAATATTTTCATATGAAGAATTTATTGAGATACTTAAATCTCAATTTAATGATCTATATCTATATGCATAGTACAAAATGGGGTGTACTATGCATATTATTTTAGCCATGCTCTATATATATATATATATTTTTCAACCGTAAATGCAGATGCTGGATGTATCTTCTTTTTTGGTATTTTATTGAATGTAATGTTTTATGAATTTTTTAGACAATTTAATTAACACTTTCAATAGACAGGCCATGGAAATTTACACTTTTAATAATTACTTGATGCATGTTTTAAATTTCGAATCATCATTTTTAATTGTCCTAATCTAATAGAACATAATCTTAAACCCAAGGCATTAACAAATGCCTGTCTTTTTCTAAATTTTCATTTAACCTCTCTGAATTCCAATACAAGTTCGCGCATATCTCCAAATTTTCTCACTGCCAAGTCCCAAAAATATCGCCCTAATTCTCTTTATATTTCCTCTTCTCTAAACCCATTGTTCTCATCTTCGCTAAACCCCTCATCTGATCGTCCTCTCTACACCCTTCTATATGCTCTTCTCTAAACATTTTTCTAGTCTATCACACCAAATTACCCTAGCTCCATCCCAAAAATCTCACATCTTTCTCTCTCATCATCTCTGAAGGTAAACCTTATTTCAGTCCAAAAAATGTCACAATCAGTCTCAAATGGCAGAAAAAAGGTCGATGACAAAATGTGAGAGAATTAGGACGATGAAATGGACAGCTACTTGTTAGAAAAATTGGGGATCAAGTAGCAAAGACTAAGGTCAACTAATAGGGCAGAAGCATTTTCAATCAACAATTACAATTCAAGCTTTTAAACCTTAATCACCTAGCTAAAATTTCAGCAAGCAAGTTCTAAGAATAATAGTGCACCTGGATGTGTTTGTAGCTTGCCCATTACTTTGGTCGGTCAAACTTGCACAAATCAGCAAAGAGCAAGAATAGTAAAGAGAGAGAGTAGAGAGCAAGAGCAATCAAGAGAACTCAAGAACACGCGATATAGCGTGGTTCGACCTACAAACAAACTAGGCCTACATCCACGAGACTCCCAGAACCAAAACTTCCTTTCGGGACCGATTCCACTAACAAATAAGTGTTTTTTACAATTTCGGAATCGATCTTTGATTTCTTTTAAACAAGCAAACCAATCTTTGATTCCTAAACCAATGCTAGGGGCTGCACCACTATACACAGGAAACAATTCGATTGACTACATAATCAAGGATAGGGATGCACCACTTGAAAACACAAATGTAGTGCACCAAAGGCTAGAAACTAGCAAAAGAATTATTCTCGGATTGACAATTAGTATTGAAACTATCCTAATGCTCTCAGGTTTAGATAACTGAAGGAGAATGCTCTTTTGCTCTTTGTAGTGCTCAATTCAATGCTTGGAAGCTTGTAGGGGTTTTTTTGATGATCTCTGGTTTTGCAAATTGTCAAACAAGAGATGAGTTTAATCCAACATAATCTCCCTTTTGACAATTTGCAAAACCATATGTGATGTGCATAATAAATGATGCACATCATATCATTTCTCCCTCTTTTTGCAAAGATGACAAAAGGCTCAGATATATAAGCTCCCTCTGAATTTTAGCACATATTATAAACAAGTCAAGTTCTAATTTTGCTCCCCCTTAATGAAATAAGATTTACAAATATAGCACATGTCATCAAGTTCAATTAGGGTTTTCTAATTTAGAGTAAGGGAGGCAATTCATCAAGAGACATATTTAATTGGCAATTTCAATCATTCCTAACTTGAATCTTAACTCAATATGTTGATTAGTATGAAGAGGTTTTGTGAAGATATCCGCAATTTGATTCTTAGTGTCAATATACACAAGTTCTATACTCTCTTTTTCTACATGGTCTTTGAGAAATTGGTGCTTGGTTCTAGGGGCTATTGGATTTTTAGACATCATTATGGTGCTAGTATTGTCACACTTTATTGGTACTTTAGTAAAATGCAAGTCATAGTCCTTGAGAATTTGAACTATTCATAAAATTTGGATGCAACAACTACCGCGACTATATACTCCGCTTCGGCCGTAGAAAGAGCAATCGAAGTTTGCTTTTTGCTTGACCAAGACACTAAGGAACCACCTATGAATTGGCAAATTCCACTAGTGCTTTTCCTATCCATTCGGTCATCGACGAAGTCTGCATAGATATACCCAATCAAGTCAACTTTGGTGGTTCTACCATACCAAATACTAAGATTAATTGTACCTGTTACATAGCGCAAGATTCTCTTAACGACTTTCATGTGTGACTCTTTTGGGCAAGCTTGGAATCTTGCACATAGACACACAACAAACATGATGTTCGGTCTACTTTGGTGAGATAAAGGAGACTTCCGATAATAGCTCGATAGAGTGAAATGTCCACCGGTTTACCACACTCATCAACCCTAAGCGAGCGTTGGTTGCCATAGGCATCTTCATCGATTTGCTATCTTCAACTCCAAACCGTTTGATCAATTTCTTGGCATATTTAGATTGGTTTATGAAAATTCCTTCACTGTTTTGTTTAATTTGCAATCTAAGAAAAAAATTGAGCTCTCTCATCATGGACATTTCGAACTCCTTACTCATAAGTTTTAAAAATCCTCCGCAAGAGAAGGGTTAGTATATCCAAAGATAGTATTATCTATATAAATTTGTACTAAAAAAAATATCTTTGATATCCCTCTTTGTAAAAAGAGTTGTATCTTTTAAATCTCTTTTAAAATCATTATCAATTAGGAATGTGCTTAATCTTGAGTACCAAGCTCTAAGAGCTTGCTTTAGGCCATATAAAACCTTGTGTAACTCATAGACAGTGTTGGTGAAGGAAGGGTGTTCAAAACCTTTAGGTTGGAAAACATATACTTTTTCATTTATAAACTCATTCAAAAATGCACTTTTAACATCCATTTGAAATACACAAACTTCATATAAGAAGCATAAGCAAGAAACATTCTAATGGACTCTAATCGTGCTACAGGTGCAAATATCTCATCATAATCAACCCCCTCTTGTTGAGTATACCCTTTTGCAGCAAGTCGTGCTTTGTTTCTAACAATATTGCCAAATTCATCATTTTTATTCCTATAAACCCATTTGGTTCCTATGATAGTTCGGTTTGAAGGATTTGGTACCAATGTCCATCCTTTGTTTCGTTCAAATTGGATGAGTTCTTCTTGCATGGAAAGAATACAATTTGGATCTTGATTAGCCTCCTTAAAATGTTGTGGGCTAAAGTTGCGAAACAAATGCACAATGAGATACCATACGATTTAACCAAAAACGAGTTGTAACTCCAACTCTCGGATCACCTATAACATTATCTAGAGGATGCAAATTAGGATCCGTATCTGCTGCTCTTATTGAGTAAGAGCAGGACCCTGCTCTTCTGATCTGGACTGTCAAATTTTGATCGGACTGCCCGCGGATGGAAATCAGGGGGGCTGTATATTTTATAAGTTTTAGATCTGAAATTTGAACGGTCCAGATCAGAAGAGCAGGGTCCTGCTCTTGCTCAATAAGAGCAGCATATACGATTCCTGCAAATTAACCTCTTGAAGCACTTCGGGTACTTGATATTCGATTGTACTTTGTGAGACATCTTCCCTTTGAATTTCCTCATTTAGTATGTTTCCTTCTTCTTCATTGTCGTCTAACTCTCTTGAAGATTCTTCATTTAATGCATTCGACTCTCCCTCAATTTTCACCATGTGTTTCTTCAACATCTTCTTCATTGAGTATTATTCTCCCTTGCGTCAATTCTTCACTTGTTGCACCTTCTTGTGTGGAGCTTCTATCTTCAAGTGAGTTGATTGTACCTACAACATCCTTATCCTTTTGGCCATGTTAGTGATGCTTTCATCAATTTGACATTAATGGACTTAACAATGGTTTTTGAATGAAGTATACTCTATAATCTTTACTTGTTGATGAGTATCCTCTGAAGATTTCTTCTAATGATTTTGAATCAAACTTACCCAAACTCAAGGATTGATCAAGTACAAAGCACTTTGATCCAAATATTCTAAAATACGAAATGTTTGGCTTATAATTCTTCCAAATTTCATAAGGATTCTTATTGATCAATGGTCTAACATAAACCCGATTAATTTTTTTACATGCGGTATTGATCGCTTCGACCCAAAGAAACTTTGGAGTCATATACTCATTTAACATTGATCTTGCAAACTCTTGTAAATTTCTGTTTTTGCATTCAACCACTCCATTTTGTTGAGGTGTTCTTGTTACAGAGAACTCATACTTGTAACAATTTTTGGAACAAATATCATAGAACCTTGAATTTTCAAACTCACCACCATGATCACTACGAATTGTAACTATTTTAACCTCTCTTTGATTCTTAACTTGTCAAAAGTCAATAAAATACTCACAAACTTATTCTTTGTATCTCAAAAAGTTAACGCAAGTATATCGACTAAAGTCATCAACAATCACAAATACATATCTTTTTCTTGCCAAATTAGGTATGTTAATTGATCCAAATAAGTCCATGTGAATAAGTGATAATGGTCCTTTGGTTGAAATCCAGTCATTTGGCTTAAAACTAGTCTTGGTTAGTTTACCTTTCATACATGCATCACATATGCTATCAACATTCATCCTAGAGATTGGTAAACCATGAACTAACTCAAGATTGACTAGTTTCTTAATATAGAGAAATGATGTATGGCCTAACCTTAGATGCTATAACCATGAATCAGAATTGGTTGCATTTAGGCAAAGTTCACCGGTGATAAAATGGTTGATATGAAGATAGTAAACATTCTTGCTTCTCTTACCGGTATAGACTAACTCATTAATTTTGGTATGGTAAAGTGAGCACTCTTGGTCATTAAAGCTAAGATAGAAACCGAAATCACATAATTTGCTGACACTTAACAATTTGAAATTTAAACCATAAACAAAATATACACCATCAATGGTTACATCGTTATTATCAATTGACCCATTTCAGATAATCTTACTTTCACGTTCATTACTTCCAAAGATCACTTGACCTCCATCAAAAGGTATAAGACTCTTAAAACAAATTTGTTGCCCGTCATGTGATGTGAGTAAACACTATCTATGATCCAAGAATACCCTTTATATGATAAAGCCAAGCATACCTAAGTGTTTTGAAAAAAAAAATGCAATTATTATTTTGAAAGAAAAATCTCTTGGTTTTAGGGTTTTACTTTTGAGATACTCAAGATTAGTCTAATTTGATTTGAGAGTTTTGGAAACTCAAACATAAAATTCTTTAGAAAGGACACTCAAAGACCATGTGACAATGGTGACTATAATGATTACACACAAGATTTGAATTACTTGATATCCAAGGTATTTTTGTGCAAGAGTGGAATATACTATGTTTGTGTTCAAGATAATTTTCTTTGTGATAATGCCTTTTGGTTTCTATTATCCTAGGCTTTTTGGGGTAGAACCTTTTAGAGATGTTGGCCTTAGGTTTACTGTTATAGAATTTTTTAATTTGCTTGGATTTGTTAATTGTTACAACCCTTTTAATAATGCCCAAGGGAGCATTATATTTACCTTTGGAAAACTTGTGGTATGAAACATTTTTATTGTACTTAAATGCATGATGAAAGCTTTTTGGTTGAGATTGTTTTCTCTTGTGATTGATTGAAGTGGGTGTACAAACTTTAACATAAGAGGATTTAATTTTTGATATAGACTTTTCTTCACTTATGGAATCAAGATGATTCAACTTAGATTCTAATTCACAAATTCTCTTCAAAAGTACATTGATCTCTTCATCATTTTTATCTAGACTTATCCTTGCTTTATCATATGTGACTCTCAATTCATATTCACTAAGGATAGCTTAGTCATCATACAAAGGTTTTTCATTCTTGGATATAGACCTTATGCTTAAGCTACTCGAGTTTAGATATACCTCTCCTAGTGAGTTGGAAGAAGATGTGGTCATAATTCCTATTTCTTCAAGGTATTCCTCATTAACTTTGGTGAAAATTATAGCAAACTCATCATCCATTCCATCTTTTGCTTTTCCTTCAAAGATTTGCTCTTGCACTAAGATGTTGTCCTCCTCTTGTAAGATAGTTGTAGATTCAACCTTGTGATCTACTACAATTAAATCACACTTGTAGAACTAGTATCCTCTTTAAATGCATTTTCAAGAATGTACCACATTTCATATGCCATGTTAGAATCAAGGATTTCTCCTATGGATTCATCCACAAAGTTCAATATGAGATAAGAGACATAACTATTGTCTAGAGTTCTAGAGGATGAATCCTTGGTAGCATAGAAGGTTTCTTTGTCAAGTGTGTATAAATGATCATTTCCACTGATATTCTTGCATTGCCTTTTTCGAAAGTTCAAAATTTCCATTTTGCAAGAGTTTAGGGGGTTCAACCATACCCATATCAAGACTCATGTTGGTCAAATTAGCTAGGTATGAACCTCTGGGCTCTGATACCAATTGTTAGAAAATTTGGGGCTCAAGTAGCATAGACCAAGGTCAAATAATAGGGCGGAAGATGCGTTTTCAATCAACAATTAAAATTCAAGCTTTTAGACCTTAATCACCAAGCTAAAATTTCAGCAAGCAAGTTCTAAGAATAACAAGCAATTCACAAATCAACAGAGAGCAAGAATAGTTGAGAGAGAGAGAGAGAGAGTAGAGAGAAAGAGCAATCAAGAGAACTCAAGAACACGTAATATAATGTGGTTCAACCTACAAACAAATTAGGCCTACATTCACGAGACTCCCGGAACCAAAACTTCCTTTCGAGACCGATTCAACTAACAGATAAGTGTTCTTTATAATTTCAGAACCGATCTTTGATTTCTTCTAAACAAGCAAACCAATCTTCGATTACTAGACCAATGCAAGGGCTACATCACTCTACACAGTAAATGATCCGATTGACTACACATAAGAACATGGATGCACTACTTGATAACACAAATGTAATGCACCAAAGGCTAGAAGCTAGAAAAGAAAAGTTCTTATTTTGACAATTAGACTATGAAAGCTATCCTAATGCTCTCAGGTTTAGGTAGCTGAAGGAGAAGACTCTTTTGCTCTTTGTAGTGTTCAATTCAATGCTTGGAAGCTTGTATGGGGTTTTTGATGACCTTCTGGTTCATCTCTGCATCATATATATAGGCTGAGCACTTCTTGCAGTCTTAGATTCTTGAAAATGGCTTGAAGCGTTACATAGATCTGTAACACGTTCTTCTCCTTCTAACCCATTGTGACGGGTTGGGCACCCGTTATGATGGGTTGCTGATATGTTGTGATGGGTTCTGGAGCGTTATGGTAATGCATGACTCTGTTAAGCCATCTCTTGATGTCTTGAGCATGTCTTGTCTTGTATTAAACATGTTTGAGCCTTGCCAACATGACACCTATGTTAACATGCAACTTCATCAAAACTCAATTGTGTAAGGTTAATACTATTATGTTTTGCAAATTGTCAAACAAGAGATGAGTTTAATCCAACACTACCATCGATTCTGATGATAATGGCACCCCAATGGGGAAGTACTCCAGCAATTTCGCCATCTTCGCTGCCATGTTGGTCAATGATGGTGTGACGTGCACAATTGAGATTTGGAAAGATGTTTCAAAAGAAGATAAAAATGATATATGGAATGAATTGAACGTAATTTTATGAAACCTATCTCAGGCCTCGGTATATATGATATGTACTAATTAATATAGTTGTTGGTTTATTATCATGCATGTAGCATTTTATCATTCTGATGCACATATTTAGGTCATATTAACATCAATGAAGAGAATTAAGTCGCCAAGAGGGCGACGATAAAGAAGATGGGTGAGCGCTGGAAGTAATGAAAAGCTATGTTCGTTAAAGAGTACATCCTGAATGAGAATACCCGAATCCAATCGATGATTGTACTATCACGAAATTAGAGTGGGGTTGTTCATAGGACAAAAAACCATACCTGACTGGCATGTATTAAAATCTTTCTTGATTGGCATGCTATGTTGCGGTGATATACTACAATTGCAGACTTCATTTTCATAAAATAAAATACTATTACAATTCCTTTTGTTAATAAGAGAAGAGTCAGCGGGGGCAATTTTCCTAGTTTTGTATTTATATTGGCTTCAGATAGATCTATTTTTGTAAAATTATTATTGTATGCACTACTAAATTATGTACATTTCATTTATTTTTATTTTAGTGCTCTACGAGATTGGATGATTGATGACAAAACGACGATCAAGTTCACTTGACAATTAATGAAGGTAAGTAACTTGGACTTATTTGTAAGAAATCGATGCGTGATGATTGGATTTTGTGCTTGATAAATTTTTAAACAATTTAATTCTTAGATTATTCTTGACTGTGGGTTTATTTTCTATCTTTTAGGGTATGCGACAACTAGACAATAACTCATTGCGGTTATTATGTTAGGAAGTCGATGTATGACATAGTAACGCATTGCATTAAAGGTGGCGAAGCTATTTTGCGTTAAAAAAAACAATGTTCTAGATTTCTTTTCTATCTTTATAACATCACCTCATCAAAAGAACAACCATAGTCCAACTTTGATTTATAGTGGGAACAATCATTCATATTGTTGATTTCTAGTGAGAACAAATAATTTTATATTTTCTGAAAACTGGAACATTATAAGTTCTTTTAGTTGTTTGATTAATGAGTTAAATATAAGAGCATTTGTAGGATGTTATGTTATAGTCCAGCTTAATTATTTTGGGTTGTGTTCTGTCTTAATCATTAATATTGAATTGAACAAGCATACATTATATTTTTGTTTGCCTCTTTATTTCAGGTAGTAGGTTTAAAAGAAAAAAAATGCATACTCTACAGATCAGTCATATATGTAACTTTATTTATAATGATGCATGTTATTGAAACCATAGCCCCACATAGTTGTCCACAAGTGACCACATGGTGTCATGATGCCTTTGATTGCTGATTTCGTTTGCGATTTATTTGGTTATGTACTCTCTTTATCAGAATATAATTGTAGTAATTAAATGCTTATGTTAAGAGGAGATCACACTTTGTGACAATATAATGTATTATTAATTTTCTATTGTTAAAAGGGCTAGCCACGTAAGCAGCAATATCTTACTAAATATAAGTTGCTCTTCTGCGATGGATATGTTAAGAAAGAAAACACTAGTGTTGAAAAGACTCACCGGTGGAAAATTTAAAAAAGGTTCCATTTTCTACAACGGATATTAACAAAAAAAAGGTTGTTATATAGATTATATATACACTGGATATCAAGTCATAACAAGGTGTACAAAGCAAAAGACATTGGCGATAAATATTCACTAAAAAAAATAAATCTTTCACACCTGATTTTAAATAATAAAAAATGTAGAAAAGTGAAGATAACCGACATATAAGCTTTCAGATCTATGACAAGTTTTAACTTATCATTGCAACTCCTGTATTTACAACGAAAGATAACTGGTGTATAAGTCTCACAAAATTCGGTGTGAAAGATGTTTTTACCTAGTGCTAGCATATATCCGGTTTGAAAGATGTTTTATCTAGTGCTAGCATATATATATATAGAGAGATACTATATAAATTTTGAACATGAAATATCCTATATAAAGAAAATTGTCTTTAATTGTAATGTTTCATGAATGCCTCATTTTGAATGTTTAAATAAAACATACTAACAAATTATTTTCCATGTGAGAGATTGTGTGATTTCGAAATTCGGCAGTTGTCATGAGGTATATATGATTTCAAAATGTTCAAAATAACTCTCAAAGTGTATTTTAACAAAAAAAATTAGTGTATCTTAATTCTGTCCAAATCAGTTTGCATACTAATAATAAATTTAAATGTTCATTAATTCGAATAGAAATGGGTACATAGAAATATCATTTTCACATAAACAAGAACTTCAATTAATGTCAACATTTATTATCTTTTAAATACTTCTCGTGAAAATCAAGCATTTGTCTATAAAATATAATCGAAATTCATAAAGAGCAGACCTAAAATTGTATGTATATAAGTAACAACATCAAAGTGCTTTGGAATGACTGAAAAAAATTTAGGTATTTAAATTTTTGGTGGTGTTTGATTGTCATTTTTATCTCACAAAAAATATCAAATGTGAGATTCTAGAAGCTAGACATTTAACTTGAGTACCACTTAGTAAACAATAAAAAATAATCACTTTTTTTTGTGAACAATTCTGTTAATTATCACAACTAGAAAATTTGAACCCGTAATTAGTTAGGTCAGCAACCACAAT
>CAXKVX010004594.1:0-25212 GCA_964058865.1 Eleocharis quinqueflora
AGTTCAATTCAGGCCAAACCTGTGTAGGAGGGATCTCCGGGCCTGTCTGGAACTGACTAGTCTGGAAGTCGTAACCTTGTGCACCATCTCCTCCCGGGTACTAACTACTGAATATGTCAAAATCAAAACCATGTACATCAGATGCTCCCTGATACAGACTATTTAATCCTGAATAGTATCCCTAGGTAGAATATGCATGTTTAACATTAGCAAAAAATATTACAAATTACTGCATAATCATTAAACATTATAGAGGTACGATTCACATACCTGGGACTGATCTCCGCCCGGATGTTGACTACTAGATGCCGTGGGATCACCGTGCGGTCCTAAATATGTCCCGGCCATGCTGGAAACAATCTCGTCATAATCACCCTCATATGTTGACGCCCATGACGCCTCCTGCTCACGAAAGCCTGGAACCTCAGGCTCGTCCGAGGTGGTGATATCCTCGATTCTTTCGGGCAACCCGGCATCCCTTAGCAGTTTTTCCAGCTTATGCCCTTGACCGACATCATGCAGGCTTCCTCGACATGATAGTAATGTTCTCTTTCCGAAGCGCTTCAACCCCCTTGTCAGGGCCATTGGAATTGCCATGACTGCATCCCTAAAGGCCCTCTTGCCCTGCAAGACAAACTTTCGTAAGTAACAAAACAAGTCACATAATTTGAGTAGCTATTTGATTAGTTAAATAACATCACTAACCTGTCGTGTGGCGCACTCAGAATGGGAAACATATGTAAGGCTGCTAGGTGGCTGAGATGGAGGAGGCAGTGGCTGGGTGAGATCATGGGTGGAATCACGCTCTAAATAAATCGACCTCATCCCAAATCTCTCATACCAGGGCATATACTGATGAAACCACCAATCACTGTCGTGTGGCTGCCCATCTGTGGGAACGATACACAACGGTACTCTATCTGCACTCCACTGCCCTACATAATCAGCATGACGCTCCCCCCAGTGAAGGCCGTAGTGTCCATCAGTATGATCTACCTCATCTAACTGTCGGTGAACATCCCAAGATAATGGAGGAGGGGGAGGAACTGTCTGAAGTAAACCGTACTGTCTCATGACCCTATCCGAGTAGTGATGTGAGACTATCCAAAAATGAACGAGAGGGACTCTAGCCAACCAAACTCCCTGATCACGTAGTACACATGACGGCGCAAGAGGGAGGAAGGTAGTATAGGGTGTCCACTCAACTTCACCCTCTTTCATCGCATTCAAAACATCTCGGGGATGCTTTGCTCCAACATTGTGAGGGTTGTCTTTCCACAACTTAAAACCCATCCATGTCCTCCCGTAAGCATGACACGAGTCTCGATCGGGTAAACCCCAAGCAGTGAAGGTATGATTTCTATCCTTTTTTGGCCGGCACACACTAAGGTGGGTCCAAGACCACAATTGCAATAACTCGAGTGGACCCCAAATAGAACGAGGCTGCTTCCGAGCAGCAATAGACAATGCGCGATATAAATAAGCCAAAACGGCACCCCCCCAATTGTACAACACAGATGGACTACTCAGATTCTCCAAAAACTGCAGATACATGGCCGGTACACCATCTCCACTGGAGTCTGGAAACATGACAAAACCAAATAAATCTAGAATGTAAGCCCGAGTATGAAAATCTACCTGGTCCTGTGTGGGATTTTCCGGCATATTAGCGAACTCGCGCCGCAACCACTTCAAACTAAGACTGTAATTCGAAACCAGTCGTTGTTGCTGTCCAGATCTCTTTGAAGCGCGACACCTCCACGCCTCATCTCCGGCCTCTCTACCCAGATACTGCTGTACCATATACCTCCAGTTGTTATCACAAATTCCGGTAACAACCGCTCCTGTTATTGGTAGCCCCCATAAACAACTAACATCTTGTAGAGTTACGGTCATTTCACCGACAGGCATGTGAAAAGTGTGTGTCTCGGGCCTCCATCGCTCTACTAGTCCTGTAATCAATCCCTTGTCTCTTCTCTTATGACCCAACTGAGAAATATGATACAACCCCAATCTCTTCAATGCCGGACCACAACTCTCGTGATATGGTACGACATTGTCATGACAAATCAACTTTAAATCGTCACCGCTCTGCATTATTTCAACAATATCCTCAAATAAATATAGATTACCAAAAATAAATATATTACTAAATATATATATTACAAAAAAATACCACATTTGGTTTAACGGTCGCAATCTTGTGTTGGGCGACAGGCATCTGCAACAAGTCGGAGAGAGGCTGACAATCTGGAGGGAGAGAAGCATCACCCTCGAAGGTGCTAGACTGAGAAGTGCTGGGTCGAGAAACAATACTTCTTCGAGGTCTCGTCATTTCAACAGAACTACATTTAAATATCAAAAACAACATAGTTTACCAATTTTTAACAAGTTACATATTTATCTAAAATAACTAATTGATTATCTATAAATACTAACTACTTTATCCATATATTACAAATTTATACAAAAAATAAAACTAATTTCTACAAAAATTTGTAAATTGCTAAATAAATGAACTAATTTAACAATAATCTAATTTTAATATAACAAATTTATCTAAACTAACTATATTTTCTCAAATTTGATGTATTACTATATTTTTCCAAAATAAAACAACAACTTACATATTTATCTAAACGAACAAATTAATAATTTCTAAAATAATATTTTTTAACAATAATCTACATATATCTAACTTAACAATAATTTAAGCTTTAATATGACAAATTTATCTAACAATAATTTATATAAAAATAATAACTAACTTAACAATAATTTATCTAAAAATAATAACTAACTTAACAATAATTTATCTAAAAATAATAACTAACTTAACAATAATTTAAGCTTTAGTATGAAAAATTTATCTAACAATTATCTAACAAATTCTTACAAAAATCATTTATCTAACAATTTATCTAACAATGATCTAAAATTTAACTAAATTAACAATTATCTAACATATATCTAACAATTTCTCTAACGATTACCTAATTTTTAACTAAGTTAACAATTATCTAACAAATTTGAACAAAAACAACACAAATTTTGTATGACTTTTTTTATTTTCCGAAAATTAAAAAAATTATTGTTACCTGTTACACAGCAAACTCTCTCAAATCCTGATCTAATGAAACTTCAAACTTCTGAAATACTTTCTCAAAGTTTTTCTCAAAATTTGCCTCAAAACCTCTCAAAATTTTGCAAAATCTCTCTCAAAATCATCAAAAGAATTCGGCAGAGGGAGAAGAGCGGTTCTGTGCTTAAATCGGCACAACTCCGGAATCACGGGTGCCTGCATAACTCCGGAATCAGGGATTCCGGAGTTATGCAGGCACCCGTGATTCCGGAGTTATGTCGATTGCGCAGATTCCGGAGTTACAACAGATTCTCTGATGCCGGGGTTATGCTGCTCTCCCTGATTCCGGAATGGCTAAAATGGTTAATTCCGTTCAAATTTTGCCATTTTGATATTTTATTAATTTATTTTGGTTAATTAAAAAAATTTCGGGGACCAAAGGCTCCTCATGTCTTCGTCCATGATGTCAACTCAGTCTCAAACAGTTCGGTTCAATTTGGTTGTGAAGATTTGATCATCATTTCATGTTGCTTGAGACATGGTAACATTGCCCATCAATTGTTGTTTATATATATATATATATATTATTTCATTTTTTTGCAAGCAATAGTTATATATGTTGAGGGTTATGAGCAGGGGCGGATCCAGAATTCTCGTCAGGAGGATACAAGATTTACGGTTTTTTTCCAGAGGGGTTCGAAATGATGATTATTCTTAAAAAAATTAATTTATATTGTCATTTGTAAAAAAAATTCAAAATATATGGTCATTTATGAAAAAATAAGATATATATGATCATTTTTGAATTTTTTTCCGAGGGGTTCAGCTGCACCCCTGGCTTCACATGGGTCCGCCACTGGTTGTGAGTGGCCGGTTGTGATTATATTGAGATATTAATTACGCACTCGTTATTTCTCGTTTTTCTTCATTCTATATTTTTATGTAGTAATTAAAATTTTTAGCAGTCATACCATTGGCTGGTTGTTGTGGACCCGATTTTGCTACTGCATAGTAAACGCATTAGGGAAAATAGACAGTTCGGATCGATCGTCTGATCCGAATGATCGTCCGCTATGAGAATCAAGAAATATTTTTAAATATAAGCATGGATGAAGCTACTAGTAAGGCTCAGGAGACAACCATCTCCCTGAATATTTTTTTTGCAAAGTATATCTTATATATTATACAATTTGTCATTTTTTAAATATATTTATAATTTTGATTTTTTTTTAATGTGTCTCATTTTATCTTTCTAAAAAAAATTATAGATCTAATTCTGACGAAAATTTTGAATGCGCAACTTGAATATATCGGATCGCCGTTTAAAATAGATTGCCGTTGCAGTGATTTTCTTTTTAAAAAAAGCTAACACCGAGATGAGAAGTCTGCTTTCATTTTTCCGAAAGCAAATTTTTTTATTACATTTAAGTATAGCAGAACTATACTTATCAACAAAAAAAAACTAAAGGAAAAAGGAAATCTCTGTTATATTACTGAGCATCTAAGATGTCTGATCCTGCGACGGTTGAGATTTATTTTCAAATTTTCGGAGTTAATTTGAGCCATCCGATGGAGCTCTCCGTTTAATTTGAGCAAAACCTGCCGAAATTTTTTTAATTAACCAAAATAAATTAATAAAATACCAAAATGGCAAAATTTGGACATAAATCACGATTCTAGCCATTCCGGGATCACAGCGCCCTACGTAACTCCGGGTTCACTGTGATCCCCATAACTCCGGAATCACAGTTGCCGGAGTTATGGAGGCTGCTGTGATCCCGGAGTTATGGCGATCACAGTGAACCCGGAGTTACTTATTATTTATACACCAGCCGAGAGAGATAAAGAGAGGGGATGCTTATAATTGAAGAGAGATATTGATAATTGAAGTTAAACAAGTAATTTGAGGTATTATTTTATTTTTGCTTAAATTCTTCAATTTAGTTGATTTAATTTATAATTATTATAATTGTTATAATTGATAGTTGATTTCAGGTATTATTACAATTGTTTTTTAATTTATAAGAATTATAATTTTAGTTGAATTGTTATAATTTACTTTCATTCTTCAAAGTGAATTGCTATAATTCTTATAATTGTTATAATTCTTCAAATTTAGTTGATTACAGGTATTATTATTATTGTAAATTAATTTATAATTATTATAATTGTAGTTGATTTATGTACGTATTTCGTATTTTTTAAACTATTAGTATAATATTAATTTAGTAATTATAATAATTAAAGAGTTAGAGAAATTTTGTAGAAATTTAGATAGAGAAGTGAAGTGAAGGTTTTGCACATTTTAAATATAAGATATTATTTTATTTTAATTACATGGTAATAATTTTTTAAGTTAAAATGTGAATCAGTGTAAATTAATTTATAATTATTTTGTAGATGATTTATGTATGAATTTCGTAATTTTTGAACTATTAATATATTATTATTTTGTAATTATAATAAATCTAAGAGTTAGAGAATTTATTTAGGAATTTAGATAGAGAAGTGAAGTGAAGATTTTGCAAATTCTAAAGAGTTGCTAAGTCATTTTAGGTATTATTTTATTATAAATTAAATTGTATTAATTTATAGAGTTAAAATTTGAATTAGTGTAAATTAATTTATTATAAATTAAATTAGAATTATTTTATTATAAATTAATTTAGAATTATTTTATTATAAATTAATTTAGAATTATTTTATTTCTGAAGTATTAGTATATTATTAATTGGGAAATTTATACAGTTGGAGTGAAGAAAGATGATTCCAATTTCCGTATATATGGATGGTGAGACTCGAAATGGCCCGTATGGTATGGAATATAGTTGTGATTCAAAATTTACTTTTCCGGGAAATGAAGACACCCGGTATGAAGATGTGAAAAATACAATATACAAATGGTTGGGGATATTTGAGAGTCAATATTCGCTCAATGTTGTCGCTCGATATAACACTGCGATCCCACCTTCTTATCATTTTTGTTTAATTCCCATTCGCGATGACATAGAGTGGCGAATGATATTGCAAATGGCACAATCAGAAATGAATTGGAGATTTGTTGAATTATATGTTGATCTGGTGCCAAATCGGACAAATGAGAATCCTGATAACTTAGGTCGCACAGGTGAAAATGTTGTTAACACGGATGAAGAGCCTCCGAGAGTTAGTCAAGAGACATTACCTTATAGCCCTGGCCATACTCTTCATATCTCTCCCGCAAGACATTCACCAATTATAGATCTTAATGAGCCCATATCTAATATTCCTGAAGAAAACGAAGGCGATGACGATGAGAATATATTACCCGTAGCGGGAGAATGGGAAACAGGAGAAGATTATGGATACACCTCTGACGAAGACGATTTGGATTATAATCCTAACGATCATCCGAATCATCGGATAATTGTACAAGGAAGATCAGAAAAATATCACCCAGTACAGGAGCTTAGTGATATATCTGGTTTCAATGAAATTTACACTGAAGTACAAAACTCGTCAGACGATCCCTTGGCAGAAAATCGTGTATTTAATTCAAAAGATCAGTTACAATGGACCATTAGTGAGTATCACATCAAAGGGAATATAGAGATTAAAACAGAAAGGAGTAGCGCGACGAGGCTAGTTATGGTTTGCAAAGATCAGAGATGTTTTTGGAGGTTGTACGCTGTATGTCCTAAAGGTAATAATTTTTGGACAATAAGAACCAACCCATACCCGCACACTTGTATCCAATCGATTACACGAGTAGATCATGCACAACTTACGGCCAAGATAATTGCTGGTGCTATTAAAAAGGAAATGAACGAAGATACAACCATGACAATTAAAAATGTCAGATATTTAGTTAAAGCAAAATTTCCCGGTGCTGATCCATCATACGCCAAGTTATGGCGAGGCAGGGAGTTAGCAATTGCGAAAATATTTGGGACTTGGGAGGGATCATATGCGTTGCTTCCTCGTTATTTTAATGCCATCCAATCGACGAATCCATCAATGAAGTATGCTATCCTGACGACTCCTACCAATCAACCTGAAGTACGTTATTTCCATGCTGCGGCTTGGGCATGGGGACCGTGCATTGAGGCAGTAAAGTACATTCGTCCGGTGATAAGTATCGACGCAGGTTTCTTATCGGGTCGTTATGAGGGAAGATTACTGATGGCTTGCGGGTACGATGCAGAGAATCAATTGATACCATTGGCATTTGCATTGGTGGAGAAGGAAGACCTAGAAAATTGGGGTTGGTTCATGAATTGGTTGCGTCGAGAAGTTATCGGACCTGGTAAGATGTGTGTACTATCAGACCGCCACAAGGGAATTAAGGCTGTTTTTGAATATCCCCAATATGGATGGTCGGAGGCAAACATCGAAGCAGTGCACCGATATTGTATGCAACACGTTGCCGAGAACTTGTACTCAAAATTTCCAGACGATAATCTAAAGAAATTATTTAAGCGTGCTGCATCGAAGAAGAAACCTCGTCGATTTAAAGAGCACATGCAATCTATAAAAGCACAATATCCAGGCGCATATGAGTATTTAAAGACGGTTGGAAAAAGACTAGAGAATGATCCAAAAGAGTCTGTGAATCCATCAAAGTGGGCACAACGGTACGACAACGGATATCGTTGGGGCATAATGACAAGTAACGGATCTGAATCTTTGAATCGAGTGTTCAAAGCTGTTCGTATGTTGCCGGTTGTGGCTATCGTGGAAGGTACCTGGTACAAGTGCGTGAGTTGGTTTGATGATCGGAGAATCGCATCTGGTGCAACCGTAAGTGATGGTTTTGTTTGGTCTCGTAGTGTTACGGAGAAACTAATTAAGAGAGGTGACAAGTCACGACCACATCGAGTAGACCCCTATCGATCAGAGCAAGGGGATTTTGAAGTTTTGCATCAAGGCGAGACCTTACCGAATGGTGAATTTGAAAATTTCAAGTATCACGTATTACTCGAAGAGGGAGTTTTTACGCGTTGCACCTGTTTGAAACCAAATCTGACCGGCATACCATGTTCGCATGTATTAGCGGTGATAAGGGTCAGACATTTAAACTTATCTCAATTTGTTTCACCTTATTACACTGCTGCAAATCTGCATGATACTTGGTCCGGAAGATTCCACCCTTTTCCAAATCAATCTGAATGGCTCGAGTATACGGGACCTACCATCATTCCCAATAGAAAATTGCTTCGTCGTGGTCGAAGAAGGCACATTCGTATTCCGATGGTAATGGATGAAATGGAAGGACGAAAAGGCAAGCGCAGAGGACGACCCCTTGGAAGACGACCAGAAGGTATTGAAATGGTTTTATATGTTTAAAATACTCATATTGAAGACGACCATCACCTTCTTACTTTTTAATATTACAGGAAGTGCTCAATCCAGCCATGAAGGGAGTCAACCTCATAATCGCCATGAGGTATTAACACAATTGGGCTTACATAGTGGAAACCAGCCCACTCGACACTCCGTAGATGTCCAACCAAATCCAAACCCTACCCAAATGCAACCCGCTCGTCGCTCAATAAGTGTTCCACCTAGAGATGTCGATGCTTCAACAAGTGCATCAAATCCTTCAACAAGTCAGCCCAATCAATCAAGGCGAACATCAATCTCTGGAAGAATTCGAAACTTCTTTCGGGCGAATCACTAGCATGGAATTTATTAAATGTGGCTCTTCATTATTTACCTATTATATCTGTATAGTTGTATGTTGTACTTATGTCATATGTATGGCTTTACCTATTAACTCGTATAAATTTCAATTTATTTATGCATTATATTTGTAGTGCAATGTCGACATTTCCGATTTTGGTATTTTATGGAGGTGAAATAATTGAAACTCAATTTGGTGCGGAGTACTCTGGTGGTAAAAAATTGGCACTCCAGGGTAAACAATCTAGTACTTTTGAAGGGATTAAAAGTACCATACATCGGGTTCTAGCATTTCACGAGTATTGCGTTGGTGAAATCCTATGTCGCGTGGAGGATGGAGAAGGGAGTAATTTGCATTTCAATTTGATTGGACTCATTGACGAAAGTTCTTGGAAAATGGCATCTCAGATGTCCGTGAATAAACGGGGAGTTGTTCATTTGTTTGTCAGAACCACTGGCCCGCCACCAAGAAATGACGCTCTCGATTTTATTTGTACAGGTTAAACATATATGAAAACAAGCAAGTTATGTGTTGCATCATTTGTGCATGATGCTTATGCATTGTGCATTGTGCATGACGCTTGACGCTTTTGCATTGTGCATTGTGCTTGACGCTTATGCATTGTGCATTGTGCATGACGCTTTTACATTGTGCATTGTGCATTGTGCATTGTACATTGTGCATTGTGCATGACGCATGACGCTTGACGCTTGTGCATTGTGCATTGTGCTTGACGCTTGACGCTTGTGCATTGTGCATTGTGATTGACGCTTGTGCATTGTGCATTGTGCATTGTGCATGACGCTTTTGCATTGTGCATTGTGCTTGACGCTTGACGCTTGTGCATTGTGCATTGTGCATTGACGCTTGACGCTTTTGCATTGTGCATTGTGCATTGACGCTTGTGCATTGTGCATTGACGCTTGACGCTTTTGCATTGTGCATTGTGCATGACGCTTTTGCATTGTGCATTGTGCTTGACGCTTGACGCTTGTGCATTGTGCATTGTGCATTGACGCTTGACGTTTTTGCATTGTGCATTGTGCATTGACGCTTGTGCATTGTGCATTGACGCTTGACGCTTTTGCATTGTGCATTGTGCATGACGCTTGACGCTTTTGCATTGTGCATTGTGCATGACGCTTTTGCATTGTGCATTGACGCTTGACGCTTGACGCTTGTGCATTGTGCATGACGCTTGATGCTTTTGCATTGTGCATTGTGCATTGACGCTTGTGCATTGTGCATTGACGCTTGACGCTTTTGCATTGTGCATTGTGCATGACACTTTTGCATTGTGCATTGTGCATGACGCTTGACGCTTTTGCATTGTGCATTGTGCTTGACGCTTGACGCTTTTGCATTGTGCATTGTGCATTGACGCTTGTGCATTGTGCATTGACGCTTGACGCTTTTGCATTGTGCATTGTGCATGACGCTTGACGCTTTTGCATTGTGCATTGTGCATTGACGCTTGTGCATTGTGCATTGACGCTTGACGCTTTTGCATTGTGCATTGTGCATGACGCTTGACGCTTTTGCATTGTGCATTGTGCATTGACGCTTGTGCATTGTGCATTGACGCTTGACGCTTTTGCATTGTGCATTGTGCATGACGCATGACGCTTTTGCATTGTGCATTGTGCATTGACGCTTGTGCATTGTGCATTGACGCTTGACGCTTTTGCATTGTGCATTGTGCATGACGCTTGACGCTTTTGCATTGTGCATTGTGCATTGACGCTTGTGCATTGTGCATTGTGCTTGACGCTTGACGCTTGTGCATTGTGCATTGTGCATTGACGCTTGACGCTTTTGCATTGTGCATTGTGCATTGACGCTTGTGCATTGTGCATTGACGCTTGACGCTTTTGCTTTTGCATTGTGCATGACACTTTTGCATTGTGCATTGTGCATGACGCTTGACGCTTTTGCATTGTGCATTGTGCATGACGCTTTTGCATTGTGCATTGTGCTTGACGCTTGACGCTTGTGCATTGTGCATTGTGCGTTGACGCTTGACGCTTTTGCATTGTGCATTGTGCATTGACGCTTGTGCATTGTGCATTGACGCTTGACGCTTTTGCATTGTGCATTGTGCATGACGCTTGACGCTTTTGCATTGTGCATTGTGCATTTTGCATTGTGCATTGTGCATTGACGCTTGACGCTTTTGCATTGTGCATTGTGCATTGACGCTTGTGCATTGTGCATTGACGCTTGATGCTTTTGCATTGTGCATTGTGCATTGTGCATGACGCATGACGCTTGACGCTTGACGCTTTTGCATTGTGCATTGTGCATTGACGCTTGACGCTTTTGCATTGTGCATTGTGCATTGACGCTTGTGCATTGTGCATTGACGCTTGACGCTTTTGCATTGTGCATTGTGCATGACACTTTTGCATTGTGCATTGTGCATGACGCTTGACGCTTTTGCATTGTGCATTGTGCTTGACGCTTGACGCTTGACGCTTATGCATTGTGCATTGTGCATGACGCTTTTGCATTGTACATAACAAATGTCCAAAATAACATAACAACATAACATAACTGAAAAAACGTTCAACATAAGATGGCATAACATCCTTTTTGAAATGATGCATTGTGCAATGATGCATAACATAACTGAAAGCAACCAACTCCCTGACTAAGGATAATTGGACGGGGTGAACTTGGATATCGGTCTATGCCTCTGACGATCCTTGTTGCGATGTCCCATAGTTGTATTCCAATTCAAGCCATCATCAGCCTCATCGTCGCCGCTCCCGGTCACCTCAGCATCTGGTGTTTGCATGTATTCCTGCAAAAAGCACATTAGAAACTGCTAAATTAGTGCATTTTTTAATAAATAGTTCAATTCAGGCCAAACCTGTGTAGGAGGGATCTCCGGGCCTGTCTGGAACTGACTAGTCTGGAAGTCGTAACCTTGTGCACCATCTCCTCCCGGGTACTGACTACTGAATATGTCAAAATCATAACCATGTACATCAGATGCTCCCTGATACGGACTATTTAATCCTGAATAGTATCCCTAGGTAGAATATGCATGTTTAACATTAGCAAAAAATATTACAAATTACTGCATAATCATTAAACATTATAGAGGTACGATTCACATACCTGGGACTGATCTCCGCCCGGATGCTGACTACTAGATGCCGTGGGATCACCGTGCGGTCCTAAATATGTCCCGGCCATGCTGGAAACAATCTCGTCATAATCACCCTCATATGTTGACGCCCATGACGCCTCCTGCTCACGAAAGCCTGGAACCTCAGGCTCGTCCGAGGTGGTGATATCCTCGATTCTTTCGGGCAACCCGGCATCCCTTAGCAGTTTTTCCAGCTTATGCCCTTGACCGACATCATGCAGGCTTCCTCGACATGATAGTAATGTTCTCTTTCCGAAGCGCTTCAACCCTCTTGTCAGGGCCATTGGAATTGCCATGACTGCATCCCTAAAGGCCCTCTTGCCCTGCAAGACAAACTTTCGTAAGTAACAAAACAAGTCACATAATTTGAGTAGCTATTTGATTAGTTAAATAACATCACTAACCTGTCGTGTGGCACACTCAGAATGGGAAACATATGTAAGGCTGCTAGGTGGCTGAGACGGAGGAGGCAGTGGCTGGGTGAGATCATGGGTGGAATCACGCTCTAAATAAATCGACCTCATCCCAAATCTCTCATACCAGGGCATATACTGATGAAACCACCAATCACTGTCGTGTGGCTGCCCATCTGTGGGAACGATACACAACGGTACTCTATCTGCACTCCACTGCCCTACATAATCAGCATGACGCTCCCCCCAGTGAAGGCCGTAGTGTCCATCAGTATGATCTACCTCATCTAACTGTCGGTGAACATCCCAAGATAATTGAGGAGGGGGAGGAACTGTCTGAAGTAAACCGTACTGTCTCATGACCCTATCCGGGTAGTGATGTGAGACTATCCAAAAATGAACGAGAGGGACTCTAGCCAACCAAACTCCCTGATCACGTAGTACACATGACGGCGCAAGAGGGAGGAAGGTAGTATAGGGTGTCCACTCAACTTCACCCTCTTTCATCGCATTCAAAACATCTCGGGGATGCTTTGCTCCAACATTGTGAGGGTTGTCTTTCCACAACTTAAAACCCATCCATGTCCTCCCGTAAGCATGACACGAGTCTCGATCGGGTAAACCCCAAGCAGTGAAGGTATGATTTCTATCCTCTTTTGGCCGGCACACACTAAGGTGGGTCCAAGACCACAATTGCAATAACTCGAGTGGACCCCAAATAGAACGAGGCTGCTTCCGAGCAGCAATAGATAATGCGCGATATAAATAAGCCAAAACGGCACCCCCCCAATTATACAACACAGATGGACTACTCAGATTCTCCAAAAACTGCAGATACATGGCCGGTACACCATCTCCACTGGAGTCTGGAAACATGACAGAACCAAATAAATCTAGAATGTAAGCCCGAGTATGAAAATCTACCTGGTCCTGTGTGGGATTTTCCGGCATATTAGCGAACTCGCGCCGCAACCACTTCAAACTAAGACTGTAATTCGAAACCAGTCGTTGTTGCTGTCCAGATCTCTTTGAAGCGCGACACCTCCACGCCTCATCTCCGGCCTCTCTACCCAGATACTGCTGTACCATATACCTCCAGTTGTTATCACAAATTCCGGTAACAACCGCTCCTGTTATTGGTAGCCCCCATAAACAACTAACATCTTGTAGAGTTACGGTCATTTCACCGACAGGCATGTGAAATGTGTGTGTCTCGGGCCTCCATCGCTCTACTAGTCCTGTAATCAATCCCTTGTCTCTTCTCTTATGACCCAACTGAGAAATATGATACAATCCCAATCTCTTCAATGCCGGACCACAACTCTCGTGATATGGTACGACATTGTCATGACAAATCAACTTTAAATCGTCACCGCTCTGCAATATTTCAACAATATCCTCAAATAAATACAGATTACCAAAAATAAATATAGTACTAAATATATATATTACAAAAATATACCACATTTGGTTTAACGGTCGCAATCTTGTGTTGGGCGACAGGCATCTGCAACAAGTCGGAGAGAGGCTGGCAATCTGGAGGGAGAGAAGCACCACCCTCGAAGGTGCTAGACTGAGAAGTGCTGGGTCGAGAAACACTACTTCTTCGAGGTCTCGTCATTTCAACAGAACTACATTTAAATATAAAAAACAACATAGTTTAACAATTTTTTACAAGTTACATATTTATCTAATATAACTAATTGATTATCTATAAATACTAACTAATTTCTACAAAATTTCTACAAAATTTGTAAATTTATAAATAAATGAACTAATTTAACAATAATCTAATATTAATATAACAAATTTATCTAAACTAACTAATTTATCAATTAACCTTACAATAGTAACTATAATCTAACAAATTTATACAAAAGATAAAAAATTAATATACCAAATTTATCTACACTAACTATATTTTCCCAAAATAAAACAATAACTTACATATTTATCTAAACTAACAAATTAATAATTTCTAAAATATTCTTTTTTAACAATTTACTAACAAATTAACTAAAATTTAACTAAGTTACAATTATCTAACAAATATCTAACAATTTATCTAACATTTACCTAATTTTTAACTAAGTTAACAATTATCTAACAATTTTTACCAAAAAACAAAACAAATTTTGTATGAATTTTTTTAATTTCCGAAAATTAAAAAAAATAATATAATTTACCTGTAACACAACAGAGAAATCTCCCTAACTTCGGAAAATAACAGATCTAATCACGATTTGAACGAAAATTACAAAGTTGGTAGAAATTTATACAAAACACTAATTTCTACAAACTTTGTAATTTTCTAAATAAATGAACCAATTTAACAATAATCTAATATTTAATATAACAAGTTTATCTAAACTAACTAATTAACAATTAACCTAACAATAGTAACAATAATCTAACAAATTTATACAAAAAATAACACTAATTTCTACAAAATTTGTAAATTTCTAAATAAATGAAATTTCACAATAATATAAATTAATTAACTAAGTTAACAATAATATAAGCTTTAATATGACAAATTTATCTAAACTAACTAATTTAACAATTATCTAACAAATTTCTACAAAAAACAACAAAGATTTCTACAAAATTTGTGAATTTTTATATTTTTCGAAAATTAATAAAAAAAATTACCTGTTACACAGAAGAGAAATCTCGGTAACTCCGGAAAATAGTAGATCTAATCAAACTTCAAACTCTTTCAAATTCTTTCTCAATGTTTTTCTCAAAATCTATCTCAAATTTTCTCAAAATCTCTCAAAATCAGCAACAATCGGCCAGAGGGAGAAGAAGGGGGCTGCGCTGCTTAAAATCACACAACTCCGGAATCACAGAAGGCAGCATAACTCCGGTATCAGGGATTCCGGAGTTATGTTGGTATCCGTGACTCCGGAGTTAAGGAGTATGTGCAGATTCCGGAGTTACAAAGGATTTCCTGATGCCGGATTTATGCGGCTTTCTGTGATACCGGAATGGCTAGTCTGGTAATTTAAAGTATAATTTTGCCATTTTGGTATTTTATTAATTTATTTTGGTTAATTAAAAAAATTTCGGCAAAACCTGTGTAGAAGCTCAAAATTCGCCCATATATCGCATTTGTTAGCATTTGTTTCACGAATTATCATAGAAACTGCCACTCTTCATCACCGCTCAAACCTAATTTCTTCTTTCCGATGATTTTTCCTGAATCGACATTGCCTTTCTTGTCCGCCTCTCTCTCCCCAGCCGTCTCTCTTGCTCATAGAAGAGGCTACGATAAAAACCATTTCTGATTAGACCCAACTCCCCTTTCCCTTTCTGGTGCCCTCTCCCTTTTCTCTCGCTTACCTTCTCTCTTTCTCTCCCTCTACTAGAGCAAACCCCAAAACCCCAAGAACTATGGGCATGGCTGAAGCTAGGCGCAAGAAAAAAAACGGCTCTACTAATTCACCAGAATTATAAGCACCTTGTTGATAGAATGGCGTCTGACGCCTGACATAGTGAGGTATATTTGATTACAAAATTCTCACTTTTTATTTTACCTTCAGTTTTCTTTTTTTCCTTTTTATGTGCCTTAATTTTTACATGAAACGTTAAATGATTACAAAATATCAAGGACCAATCAAGGTATATTTGATTTCTGATAGGTCTAGACATTTGAGATCAAAATAACTGAAGTTTTCGCATAAGATTTTGCTATTCAATGTGTAAATATGGGTAAGGTGTCGACTTCTCTTAGATTTTGTTTTGATTTTCTGTAAAACTGATATCTTTCAGTGCTGGTTTGCAACATGCATCTACCATTATGCAAGGTAAATGACTTCATTGATTTTTTATTACGCATATTTCAGTATAGTTCAGTTATCACAAGATGACAAGTATATTTGAACTGCAAAGCTCTACTAATAAGAACATAGAGAGCTCATATTGAACAAGAAAAGCCAATCAAATAAAAAAATTTCAGGAATATGAAAATGAAATAAATTTACCAGAGAAGGGAAGCTGGATATCTTTGAAGTTTGATCGCTTTTAAATGTAATTCATTGGCCGTGTTGGTTTGCTATATGCTATAGACTGCATATAAGCAGGGCTCGTAAAGATGAAGTTGTAATATCAATTTGAGAAAGAATTTCAAATTTCCCTAAATTAACTAATAAGAAATATAAGTTCCAACGTGAACCTTGCAATTGATTGACAAAAATCCAACCATTTTCTCAAAGAATAAAGAAATAAATTATGATTCAAAACGTTTATATACTTTGCAAACACTCAAAACGTTCAAAACTAAGCACTTACTATTGGCTTCCTGCCAAAAGCAAATATATTGTCTGTTTCATTTCATTTTGATTTGTGATCTTGATAGGAAGGGTAATGTGTAATAGTTCTGACGACAATAAAATGTCTTTCATCCATCTTTCACGAAAGGCTAATGTGGTGTAGTTTTAACGATATTCTAATGTACTTGAAAAACATCACGATAGTTCGCATATAGAAACATCGATCCCTCGAAAGCATGGCCTTGCTATTGTTGGTTGTGAATCAGTATGTTATAGATCACGTCAACCATGTATGGATTTGGTACTGTTATTTCTGTATCAGATTTGTGCTAATTTCATATGTATAATTTTTACTGGGACTGGCATTATGTCGGTATTGGTATTGTTGATCTTGCAAATATGTGATTTTTTCTACTGGGACTAACCTTTGTATTTTTTTTATTAGGTTCATCACGGCTACAACAAATTTCTAATTTTCAGATTTAAACATGAATACATGAATAACCATTGTACACATTAAGCTACACTTGCGTTGACATGGTACTCTGCATGACATTGTTTAGCACTTTTTCGGAGATACACTGAGAATGGGATGGATGAGAATCTGGCATACAAAAATAATCAAGTGTATCACAAGGATTGGATTGAGAACCATCTCTACATAGGTACTATTTATGTACAGTTGGATAAGTTAGGTATGTGGAGTGTAATTTTGTTGTAAGACCAATCAATTTTTAATATAATAGTGCAAGTCAAGCACTTATTAATCAGTATGATATGAAAAAAGGAGAATTGACTTAATTGGAGTCGACCAATTATGAAAGCAGTAGAGGGGAGAATATGACTACATTAAAATGTTACAGGTATTAAATTTTATGGAAACAAGCACCAAAATTTATACTCAATGGTAATTAGTGTTATTAAAAGATTTGTAGGCCTTTTTTACATAAATATTTAAGTCAAATGGGACACACTTACATGATTAATTTCAGTTAAATGATTTCTCTTGAAGTAAGTTCCAAATTAAAGCTTTATATTTTGTCTTTTATATAAATAATTTTCTAAAATAATTAATTTTCTTTCTCTTAGCTGTCAATTAACCAGAAAAGCTAGCAAAATACATCACCCTATGTTATGATCCTAGAAATTGTTTTCCATCTACTGCTACCTCGTAGTTGCTAGGTAAACAATTTTTCCTTCCCTCTTCCATCTTTATCTTTTCTCTGATCAAGTACAACACTAATCAGTGAGCTCTGCTTCACAGCTCTTCCACATTTGTTCTTCAATTGATGATTGAACGAGTGGTCTCTACTGTGTCAATTACCTCGATATAGGTATAAATTGCACTCTTCCACGTTTGTTCTTCAATTGTTACATACAAGAGATTACAATTCAATTTTGCACTATTCGATCTCCTACTCTATTTTCACTATTTTTATTGTTTTCTTTCATCCACCTTGATTATAACTTGTCCACACAATCCATCACTATGGGTTAGTAATTTGTATGTTTAACAATGATAACTCGAATGTTTCAATTCGTTGAAGATAGATTACAAATTCTGTTGGAAATTTGTTATTACTATTCTAAGAACTTTTCTTTCAAGTATATGCAATTGCAATAGATGAGAATACAAGTACATGACATATTGATATCAGTGAAGAGAATGAGCACCAATAAACATACACATAAAACAAAAAATTGTTGTATTAATATGGTATCAAAGCTTGGAAGTAAATATTATTATTTTGAAAAACATAAACATAAATATGAATGTTTTAAATAGTTTCCTTTGACAATGATTTATTCAGGCAAAGTTGAAGACATGAATGACCAAAGTAAAGACACTTCTCTTTAGTGCCACTCTTTTCCAAAGGGTTCAGAAGATTAGCTTATATGCCCTTCTTTTTTATTATTTTATTGATTTTGTTAGTCATTCTGTGAGTTCTTTTTGTGAATCTTACACAAGGTCCTTGAAAATTAGAAGTGATGTAGTTTTATTCGTTTGTCATTTGTACATTAATTTTGACTCTGATCGAGACTTATTTTAGCCTGTATAGAATGAGATACAAGTTATGTTTTATCTTATGGGCATAAATTTAGGTGGCACTCTGTAGCTTCTGGATCACCACATGTATGCAATTGTAAAACTGTCATGCTGAAATGAGATGTTGAACAAGTTATAAAGAGATGCTGAGTGGTCTATCCTTTTTGTTTGTTTATCATTCTTGTATTTTGGTCTATTTATTTCTACATTTACAGTTGTCAAACATTGCAAGGGAATTTTGGGTTATTGTTAATAGGCACGAACTTGTACAAATTATTAATAAATGGAAATATGATTTGTGGTGTAAAGCCCCAGAAATGACATGAACTTGTTATTATTTCTCAAAGTCATATAGAAAATAATTTTGTCAAAACATCTTACGCTTACCAGCGCTTGTTTCTTTCTCTTTTGAAATGTTAATGGAAATACAGAAGAGAAAATCGAGCAATTTGTTGAAATCAATAGTAAGAAATGATCATTACATCAACAAAAGATGCCACAACCGCAGAAATAAGAAAGATCCAACTTAGTTTGATCTCGAATCCCTAGATTATGATCGGTAAACAAAAATATTTTTGTTTAATACATTCTTGTCTCCTCTTTATTTGGTCTCTTGAATCAGATTTTTCATATAATTCTTCAAATATACGTGTAAGATAATGTCGTTCTCTCTTTTTTGTAATACTAACTTCAGCTTAACTTCATAATAGGATTTTCATATTTTCTATTATTTAAGTAGGAGAATTTCATTGAAAATTACTAAGCAAACTCACTTTTTATTTCTTGTTGAATTTCAACCAATCTATTTTAAATTAATTTATGTACATTCCTAAATAATTAACATCTTTATTTCTCTTTTTTATAAAAAAATATGTCATATGTACGAAAATCAGTCTCTATTATTACGATATAGTATAATGAGCTCCCGTCGCAATGCACCGGCACGATACTAGTAACTACTATCATATCATGTAACATGAACCTATTTCCGAACAGAACTAAAACATATCTTGTCTGATACGCTTATTAAAACCCTGAAGACAAAAAAGTTTAGAAATAGAAATGTTGAGATTTAAACTGCAACGTATTTCCGAGTTTGTTTTCATCAAAATTAATAATTAGAGAAGTCAGAAATAAACTAAGCCCTTCAAAATATAATCTACATGCTCTCGAAATTTTTGACGGATATGAAAAACTGAGAGCATAATTATTGATATCAAAATATTTTGTTTTTTGGTTAAAAACAAGCTCTTTTGTAGGCCTTTTGTTTGTCTGGTTCAAAGAATGAAGCCTCAAATAGAAAACAAACATAATAAAATCTGTTGATACGACCCACACCATTTCCAGCAAGTTTTCTTTCTCTTTTCCATGTTTCGTTGCTTTGACTAAGAAGCCCTTTTAAAAATTATAATTTTGCAATATTTATTTTATGTTCACTAAATTATTGCCGATTGCTGGCACTATTTTTTTTTATTTCTTCATGACAAATTTAAACTTTATCTCTCCGTGTAAAGTATTATATTTTAGGTCCTATTAAATATATTGTCTTACTAATAATTTATTTTTTTGTACTTCTCTTTGGTAAATATGACTTGCTACTTATTTGACATACCTTCAAGTATCTAATTATCTGAATATTCTGGAACAAAGTATCTTTGTCCGTTAATAAATTAACTTTTTATTGATTGATATAAATTTGTAATTGCCATATGATTTGTAAGTCAGAAAGTAAATATAGTAGTGCATTTAGACAAATTTTCAGTAAAGATTTTATATACTAAGTTGGAAGTTGGTTTGAACGTGGTGCTCCATATGGATGGTCAGTGACACTGTCGCTATCGGTAAAGTCGCAAATTTAAGTTCTAACAAACGTCGAAGAGAAAATTTTGACATTAATAAATGTCAAATCTGACATTTCTAATATAACGAGGACCTTTAACAAAAGATTTGAAAGTTGGTCTTTATCTTAGAGAGTTGAGAGATGTTCATCTTTTGGATTCAGTATCTGATATATATTTTTATATAATTTGACTTGATTAATATAATACAAATTTTGGGCACTGATAGTAAAAGTAGGATGTTCTTTAAATTCACCAAAAGAAATTTAACTAAAACGTTAATGAAATCAAATTCATATAACAAATTCAAACTGTTGAAATCGATCTACATAACGAGTGATGTGTTTTCATATTAAATTTATAATTTTTTTATTTTATTTAATGTCAAGTTAAGCTGTAAAAAAATTACAAAAAACGAATGCATGAAAATAATTCATACAGCTCCAAGACAGCTTGACTTTGTATTAACAATTTCAAAAATTAATAAATTTGATATGTAAACACATCACTCGTTTTGTAGATCGATTTTAACGGTTCGAATTTGTCATTAGAATTCAATTTTAATATTATTTTAGTTAAGCTCACCAACTTTCTTGGTGAGATTAAGAATGAAACGAAATCCTATACGCGCATTTTTATGTGCGCAAATTATTGTGGACCGTCAAATTAAAGATTAGCGGCTCCTCCCGAATCATATCAGTAATAGTTCTAGATTATTGTGGACCGTCAAATTAAAGATCAGCGGCTCCTCCAGAATCATATCAGTAATAGTCTCAGATTATTGTGGACCGTCAAATTAAAGATCATCAGTTCCTTTTGAATCATATCAGTAATAGTCAAGTATTAATCTTTAATCCGATGATTCATATTAACTTGTACACTCCGTGTATAGAAAAATGCATGCATAGTATACAGTTCCGATTAAGAACAATCTTACTTTAGTCTGATTTTGTTATTTTTGTGCTATATAAGTAGCGTTGTATTATTTCATTAAACTGAAACAAGTGTTTACATACATAAAGAAATACTATTATATGCATGTATGATGTATCTTCCTATTTCATTAACTTTTAGGAATTATTTTGAATGTAATATAGAAAATGTATACAACAGTGTCTCAATTTGCAATGCATAACTAGAGACATCTTAAACAAATAAAATAAATTGTGTTGTATTCATCGTTTGGTTGGAAAGATTAACGTGTGGAGCACTGAACCAAGCAAATGTAAAAGAGAATAAGAAACTAAACGTAAATACATTAAATACTTTGATTTCAATCTATATATATATTTTGATGTATCTAATGATCAAGAACAATTTCGAGTACTTAGTATATCGTTCTTTGAATAAAAAATGAATTATGAGCCGCCAAAATAAACAAATATAAAGAAGAATTAAGCATGTACTACCGTCCTCTCCCTCGAATCGTAATCTTTTATATTAATACATTAAATATAGTCGTCCGTTATAATAAAAATAATAGAAAAATCAATTCATTATAGTAAAAAGATTGCTCTAGTGAAAAGTTAATGTTCTTGATTCAAATCTGACGGTTCGAATCATGTCACTTGTGAATATAAAAAATAAATTGTTACAAAATTTTTGAATCCCTTCTCATTCGAATTAAGATCTTCTGTAGTAAATTGTAACTTTAAAAAGAATCGGACGGATTCTGTTTTCTTGAATTTCGTGCTTAGTTAATCTAAAAAATATTACAAAAAATAAAATATGAACCGTCCGATATTCTCTATTAATTTATTACGGAGATACTGACCCCTCTTTAATCTCCACTCTATATGATGATTTGCATTAATTTGATTTAACTTAGATTGGCTTTCCATCTCATCCGTGACAATCAAACACAAGTGTCAGAGAGGGTGTGCGCCTTGTGTTCACTGGTAAGGTAAGCACCTGATCTGATATTCTGATAACATATTTCATCTCATCTCATTTCATCTCGTCTCATCTTTATCTAAATTTATTTTCTTATAATAATAGTTAAGGAAATACTTGAGCACATTAAGTTTCGAGCTATTAAGATAGTTCGATTTTGATTTATAATGCAAATTTTAATGTATCTAACGATAAAAAATGATAAAATATCTAATATACTCATTTTTGATGTACTTAATGATAGAAATACTTCCACTCGAAATGAATTCATCGATTGATTAAGAATTCTAGTTTCGAAATGTAGATGAGTTTCTTATTTAGCAACTTTGCTTCAGAGTTTTTCCGACGTGGCTTTCTCATTAGCTAAAATTGATCGGTCTCCTATAATATTGATAATATTTGCTGACATGATAATTAATAAACACTATTTTTTTAGTTTCAAGAATGAAGATTTAGAAATTAAAAAAAAATTAAATTTTTAAAACTGATGTGATTTCTAAGAATTTCGAAGATGAAACGTTCTTACTCGAATTTTCATTTTCCGATACGTGGGAAAATTCCATCTTTGTCTTTTTTTTATCAAAATTAGGTTTTCAAATTTCCAGGCATTTCTTTTTCTCAAAAAAAAAAAAAACTTTTCCAGATATTTAAATCGGTATTTAGTAATTATAATTATTAAAAAAATCGGAGAAAAACACAGTTCTTGAAACGCTTGTACAGTTGTACTGCACTGACTCTCTCTATCTCTGTAGTATCAAATCCCACTCAAATTGTGCAGAGCCGAAGAGAGAAGCGAAAACGAGAAAAACCATTTTCCCTCCCACAAGCAACCCATCCCCAATTTCCCAGTGGAGTGAAGTGAATGCATAACACAACCCATCAGTCTATCAAACCATCAACAGAGAGAAAGAGAGTAGCAGAGAGATTAAGCCGAGAAAAGAAAGCTAAAAAAGATAGGGAAGGAGGCGGAGATGGTGCGACGCAGGCGAGGTGGGACCAACGGTCACACGGTCGGAAATGTGACCACAAAACCCAAGGATAACCAACGGGCTCTACCGAATGCGGCGAGCCTCGTGTTGCTGTTGACGGCGCTGCTCACGACTGCTCTTCTCCTCATCGTCACAATCAACTACACCACCACTTCTCCTTCTCCTTCTTCTACAAGCGCCGTCGAAAACCATGAGAGTGGTTCTAGCTCCGTCGCCGACGACGCTCTTCTCAACTTCGACCAGTATGTGGATTTCATGCTTTCCTTACGCTCCCCTTTTTGTGCTAGCTTATCTTCTCCATTTCTTCCTTTTTCCTCCTTTTTTCTCATATCTTAGCTCTCCGTTTTAAATCCTAATTGAGATGTAACGTTATTCGATAGACTTTTTTCACTCAGTCAGTCACTTATTTTGGGCTGTCTACACCGGTCGAGCCTGTATCACTCTATCAGTTGTAGTTCTCGGTGATAACAGGACACAGATTTAACGAACGGACGAGATGAACTAAAGAGGCTGGTTTAATATTATGTAACAAACCGTTAGATGAGGTTTAAACAGTACTGATGAAACAGATGACAGCGAAAACAGAGAAAAGTATCACACCGGATTTCATTGATTCCATACCGGCCCATGTTCTGCCCCACTCACAACCCCGCCATCTATGGACCTGATTATTCTGCCGCGCAGCACTGACGGATCGTTCAGATTTACTGTGTTGTTAGTTACGGATGGTTCAGATTTGATTCAGGAGTGATATTATAAAGTTTAGCCTGCACGAATCTTGATGCAATTTATTGACTGGAATTTGCTGCGCAGCACGCACAGTGACGATGGCGCGCGGTAAAAGATCTCATTCCACCATCTATGCATGTGGGCGCCCACTAAGCACGTGGGTCCCACTTTTATGTGGGGCCCACATGCATAAGTGGTGGGGCGTGTGTTTGAGGAGATGGGTTAGTGTATCTGTACTTGTGACCATACGAAAGTAACAGTCGATCGTTCGCTTTTAAAATTCTATTCTCTTTCTCCTCTTCCATCCCTTTCCCTTAGTTTCCAAGTTCAAATTTTGATCTAAAGAGTTGGATTTGGAACCTGCACCTTCTTTTCCCTTAGTTATTTCATTCTCTATTTACTTAATTTACCCCTTTTTCTTCTTTAATTTTGCGCTTTACATTACTCTTTAACCTTAATTTCCTTTTTTATTTCTTACTTTAAAGCTTCCTGTCCCAGTTTTTATATTTCCATGTTGGTCAGTCTGATGCATTTTTTTGTTCCTAAACAAGTGACACATAATTATGGTAGTATATACATCATTTAATTGCTCACTGACATTATTTTACTTTCCTTTTCTTAATATTATAAAATCATTGAATAATTAAATTAAATGTGCAGTGGCGATCCCATCATGTTCGAGCCGTTCTGGAGGATACATGGTGAGAAGGCAACGGTGGTGATCCCTGGCTGGCACACCATGAGTTACTTTTCGGACCCGACTCAACTTTGCTGGTTCATCGAGCCGGACTTTGCCAAGGAAGTGCGCCGCCTCCACCGTGTTGTTGGCAATGCCATTACCGACAATCGGCACATTATTGTCGGAGTTGGGTCGACCCAGTTGATCCATGCCGTGATCTTCGCACTCTCTTCCGGGGCCCCACATTCTGTCGGAGTCGTCTCTGCGGTGCCTTATTACTCGGTAAGTTGATGTGGCCTACTCTGGTAGTGTAATCTTTTTTTTTTTGAAGTAAAAGGTAGTGTAATCTTGTCAAGTAGATTTTCCTTGTAACTGTCACACTTTGTCTTGTGGGGCTAATTATAATAATGATTAGCGCCTATCTTATTCATAAGTGTAACCATCAGAATATG
>CAXKVX010004595.1:0-21593 GCA_964058865.1 Eleocharis quinqueflora
GCACTTTTATTAATATATGTTCCTTATCAGAAAAGAACCATGCATTTAAGTACAAAGAAAAGTATTTTTATATTACATGATAAATATAGAAATTTATTTGCACTTTTAGGACTTTATTTAAAACGTTCCTACATGCATAAAGGTATTTTTGCATATTTATTTATTTTTAAGGGAAAGAGATTAATTTTTATTTATAAAACAGAATTTTCTGATGCAATATATTTTTATAATCCTTTATGCTAAAGAATATTTTTAATACATATAAAATTTTTATTTTTATTTTCTTTTATGTTTTCAGAAGATGAAAAAGAAGGCTTTTATGTTTATATATTAATTATTTATTTAAAGAGAAAAATTACATTTGTTTTACAAAATTTTAAAATATAACTTGTATATTCATAATTTTGATGCCCATTAGACATTTATATTTTTTTATAAAAGGGATTTTTCGCATGAAATTTTTATTTTTTAATTTATACAACTTTATTTAAAATATATTTTTATATTTTTTAAAAGAAGGATTTTTTATTTATTTTCTTTATATATGAAAAAAGAAATATGGACTTATAATACTTTTTTATAAAAGTTTTATCTTTTCAAAATGAATGAAACATATTTATGTTTCATTTTATTAATTTTCAGATGCAATGCAATTTTTATAATTTTCATTTGCACTTTTAAAACTTTTATCTTTTTTAAAAATTAAAAAAATGATGTTTATTTGATTTTTTATTTTTGTGAGGAGATAAAATGTTCAAATTATAGTGAAATATCACTCAAAACGCAGAGCATGAATTTAGAAGAATTTACATATTTTATTTACAATTTTCTGACTTCATTTACTATTTTAAAATTCATTTACTATTTGTTCTACAGGAGGAACCCATGTGGTAGAAGGTCCTCCTTGATTGAATGCAAGCCAGTCCAACCCCTCATCAAAACTAGTGCTCTCGATCAGTTCCTTTCCGAGAAGACGAGATGGATTGGTGGATGAACTCATTTTTGGAAATAATCTTTATAAGGAAAAAAGAGTATAAAGGATTGAAAATGAAATTAATCGACAAAGGGTTTTATAGAACGAACAAAACTCGATACAATATGATGACAGGTCGCCATTAACGTCAGAAGAAAGCAATTTCTAGCTTTCGCAAGAGGAACAAGATTGATACGAGTTTTTAATCAAGAAGATTCCAGAAGGCCAAGAAATTACTAAAGAAAACGAATACAAGAAAAAAAGGGAGATTGTTTAAAAGGAATATAGCGCATTACCTTGATAAGAGCAGATGGAAGAAGCGAAAATCGCAAACGAAAAGCTCTGGTTCTTTAAAGGCAAGGGCTCGAGAGAAGAAGATTGAATAAAGGTGTGAAGAGTTCTTCCGATGAACCATGGAGATTATTTATAGGCCCATTCGGATCACTGAAGCGTCGCGAATCTGTGGCCAATCACAGAGTAACACCGGGTTCCTATGAACCTATAGGAAGCAAGAAGTGTAAAGTCGTAGAATTTCAGAAGAAAATGCTATTTCCTAAAGTTGGAATGACGTGACGCTTCATTTCCCGCTCAATATTCTGTCCTCAAAAGTCAGAAAGAAGTGACGCTTCATTTCCTGCTTAGTATTTCGAAATTATTATTACAATTTACGAAGAAGGCGCACTGGTACTAGTTATAATACGGGTACAAGCCCTACACCTCCACCTTCTAATCTCGCTCAGTACCGGTACTAGTTACAATACGGGTACAAACCCTACACCTCCACCTTCTAATTCGGAACCAATTCCCTCTTCATCTCAACCAGTGCAAAATTCTTCTTCCTCCTAACCGACACAAGAAATAGTCTTTAACTCTTAGACTAACTCATCACAAAATCGGATTTTATATCGATCGGTCCTTGAATTCTCTACATTCTATAGCACTTACAAAACTAGACTCGTTTCTGATACCTTCATTTTCATGATAACGGGGATAACCAAATGAGCTAATGGGAATATAATCAATTGGTTCGAACTATTGACTATCAAGCATGGATACCTTTAATTGAATTGAACCAAAGATTTGCCTTGAGTCTAGTAAGGGGTTTGTATGCCAATATGAGGCCAACCAAGAAACCATTCTGGGTCACTACCTATTTCTATGGCCAAGAAATATCGATTAAAGTCTGAACCATAGCCGAAGTTTTAGAGATTGTTGAACATGATGAGGAGGTAGATGTGTACCATAAATGGCCACAACATGAAGAGTCTTTTAATGAATACAAGAGATGGTTAGGTGCCAAAGATCCACACAAAGATTATTCTGATTCTAAATTACCTACATCTCATAGATTGTTGTTTCTTCTTATAAAAAACATTCTCATACTAGGAAAGGTCTTAAAATCAATATTGAACATACCAACGAGTTTCTCCTTAGACATCTCATTGCCAAGGACAATGTGGTGAACATTTCTTTTATCATCCTTTACCACATGAGAGCCGCCCTAACCAATAAGCAAATGAGCTTACCATACCCTCACCTCTTGATTCAGATATCATCCATATCAATTCAAAAGAACCCAATCCTACCATCTATGTAGCGGCTAACGTTATCATATTTCTTGGAAAGAAAGGTTAGGTTAAAAAAAACTTGACTTGAGAACTGAAACCCAAGCCAATGAATAATTGGATAAGAAAGGAAGGAGCACAACCTAACCAATATATCAACCCGAATGCTCTACAATCCTTTTAGGAAGAACCAACTCCTAGCATGCCCCATGCCAACACCTCTTCTTATATGTCTCCTCCAAACTACCAAGGATATCAAATTCCTCAAGACTACTCATACTACACTCCTTCAACCTTCAATCAAATACCTCCATATGGCTTTTCAACAGTTGAAGAAGGAATTTATTATGTCTCTCAACAAGTGTATCACTTATTCTTGCATGAGAAGAACAACTCGGCTAAAGTGCATGAGAGACTTGACAACCCAAATGAGTTCAACTTCATGGTTCGGGCGAATTTGAATCAACAATTCGAAACTTGGAATGATTGTTCTAAACCTACCGGACCCGAAGTTCAAACGAGAGAGGTGAATGAAGTAGAAACACAAGTCAATCCAAAAGATGATGATCAAGCTAGTAGTGACAATGAGTAGTTTAGCTTAGGGTAGTAATTTTCCTTTAAAAATTTGCTATGCTCCTTGAAAACTTTTCATGTATTTGATGTTTGTATGCATGCTACATGATTTGGATATTGATACATTTGCTTGCATCTCTTATGATATGCCTCTTGATACCTTGGGCATACGAACAAGGAAGATCAAGAAAGTCCTTTCCAAGTTTCCAAGCACCAAATTGAACAACAGAAAGATCACTAAAGCCTTCTTTTACAACTACCTAAACTTGACAAAGTTAGGATAGCCAATATTGTTTAATTGTCAATCCGAGAACACTTGTTTGCTAGATTTGTTAGCGTTGTTTGGGGTACTACATTGTATTGTCAAGTAGTGCATATCCGTCCTTGATTGTGCTGTCAATCGAACACGTTCATCTTGTAGAGCGGTGTAGTCCCTTGCATAGGTTTAGAAATCTAAAATTGGTTTTCTTATGTGAGAAGAAACCAAAGATAGGTTCCGCCATTGTAAGAACACTTACTATTTAGTGGAATTGTCCCCTTAAGGAAGTTTTGATTTCGGTAGTCCCGTTGACGTAGGCCTAATTTGTTTGTAGATCGAACCACGTTATATCGCGTGTTCTTGTGTTCTCTTGATCTCTCTTGCTATTTCTCTTTATTCTATCTCTTTACTATATTTGCACTGTATTCTTTGCTTTGTTGAATTGCTCTTAGTACTTACTTGCTTGTCATTTTAGCTAGGTGATTAAGGTCCAAAAGTTTGAATTTAAAAACGCTTCAGCACTAGCACTTGATCTTAGAACCCTATTCTAACACATTTAAGTTATGTTGTGACAATGAATAAACCATGCATGATAATGCTAGAAACTTAATAAGGCTATAGTAATTTTACAAGTTTCCTTGCTGAATAAAAGAATTTGTAGAACAATGAGTTAAGTAGAACATACAAATACAGACTCTATAATTGCATATCCACTTATAAAAGAGCTACCACCTAAGAAACTTCATGAGTATGTTACTCGTATGTGTGTAGTTTCTACTTGAGATAGTTTGAGGAAAATGTGAGAGTATTTTTTGGGGAATCCTATTCTATGCTATGTAATTTGTAACAAGTTATGATATATGCAAGTTACATTATGAATCTCATTATTTTCTCTCTTTAAAGTTTTGACCTCACTAAAGTAAAGGATAAATGTGACTTAATTGAAAATAGGCACGTGTAACCACACTTGCGTGTAATTTCTGAACTATATGTTCAAATTTGATTCATGTCATCTAGTTATATTTTACACTTTGATTTAATTCGAGATAACCACGAAGTAAATGTGGGAAATACCGCTCAAGTTCCTTGTTGGTATAGCTGATCGACCGAATTGTTCAAGAAATACGAATGAAAAGGCAGAAAAGTTTCGCATGCAATAAAGAAAAGTGATATATAATCAATAAGACCACGCTTGTTCATATGAAAGATTATTAAAATGAAGACATCAAATCCAATAAATAAAGTTTTTGGACTACGTGTTATATGATTATTATATGAGCATGGCTAAAATAATATGCATAGTACACCCCATTTCGTACTATGCATATATATATATAGATCAATAAATTGAGATTTAAGTTGCTCAATAAATTCTTCATATAAAAATATTTAGGAAATTAAATTTCGTGATTTTTAGAGCTTTCTTGCTATTTTTAAATATTTTTTAAAAACAGTCCAAATTTAATACTACAAAAGTGTCATTTCTGGGCTGTTTTTAAAAAATATTTTAAAAATTACAAAATTTTATTTCCTACAAGATTTTGATATGAAGAATTTGAGAAACTTAAATATCAATTTAATGACCAAATTAAATATAAATGACCGCATAGTACGAAATGGGGTGTACTATGCATATTATTTTAGCCATGCTCTTATTATATCAAGTACTTTCACTAATATTACATTGAATAATATGAGATATGCCGTATACATGTGACTAATTAAGGAATGGTATAATACGTATTTCGCTAAGTTTTGGATACGAATACATATAGAATGAATTAATTATAATTGTTGATGGACCAATTATAATTAATTTAATTAGTGTAAAGATCTCATGAATCCTGTCATATTTTTATATAAATTACGAGATCTTAATACGATCTCGAAAATGATGTCATGATCTTTAAATAGGGAAATATTTTGCTAATATCTAAAAAATATACATAATCTTGCTAAGATCTCAAGAAGATACATGATTTTATCATAATTGTTGGATCTTTTCAAGATACTAAAGGCACGGGTCTCCAAAGAATACAGGTGTGTTATATGTGCATGTGTTGCACTCGACTCTATTTTGTTCTCTCCATTAAAGACAAATATCTCAACTTTCATTCGTGAGTTGGAGGAAAAGAAAAGAGCACATGTGTCTCCTTGGAAGGACTCGCAAGCGATTGGTTCGGGCTAAAAGACAAGGATAGCATAGAGCCTCATCTAGTGATATTGCTTGACAGGCAATACAGAATGCCAAATAAATTCTCGTTTCTGCTATATTTTATTATTCTCTAATATCAATCTTGATTGTAGCAATTGTTTAAGATTTTTAAGTAAACATGTAAACCCGACTTGAATTGCACCAATATTATAACAATAATTCAATCTCATGTAAAAAATAACCAAGCTATCGTAAAAAAAGAAAATTAACCAAATCAATAAAACAATAAGAATCTGAACAAAAGTTAACGTGTCTTAAGAATCGATTCTAAGTCATTATCTATATTTAGTGATAGCTGATTAGGATATCTTCAATATGGTCATGAGTTCAAGTCTTCATAAACACAAAGTCAAAAATCTCATTAAAAGACATTTAGCAATAAATGCCGAGGGTTTCAAAAACCCCTATAAAGAAGATAAAGAGAAAAAAACGATAAGAGTTTTTTCTTGGAAAAAATATTTTATTGATATCTGAATCTCTTACATGTACACGATGCCTCGATATTTATTATAAGATAAAAAAATATATATAATTATATTGTAATGTCAGGCTGTGATATTCGGCCTCAGTGTTTGATCAATATAATGTGGGTTGTTTTTTGCACACCATGAGACAAGATTATTGTCGAGAAATACACAATATTCAGAAGTAGAACGACATTCATTAATGTTGCCAGCCAAATCTGCATCATTGTATGCGTGAATTGTGTTAGAAGTGGCAACATGTATCATGAGACCATAATCCATTATACTAGCAAGGTATCTCAAAATACGTTTGACAGCATCGCATTGTTGAATTGTTGGATGGTGCATATATTGAAATACTTTGTTGATTGAAAAGAAAATATCTGACCTAGTTAAAGTTGTATATTGTAAAGCCCTCAAAATAGTCTTGCATAGTGAAGGACCATCAAAGAGTGTGATGGCTTTTTGGGAGAGGATAGTGTCGGGTGCCATGAAAGTATCACAAGGTTTAGCATTCGTCATGTTAATCTAAGATAATATATCAAGAATGTATTTAGTTTTAGTGAGATGAATACTCTTTTGGAATGAAAAATCTTTGATTCCCAAGAAAAAAAATGAAGTACTCTCAAATCTTTAATAGTAAATTTGATCTGAAGTTGAGAAATACAGTGAGAAAGATGAGAACTGCCATTGTTGGTCAGTGTAATATCGTCAACATACACTAGTATCAGTATTGTGTGATCATTGTTCTTAGTTTCTACATGAAAGACGTTGCTCTTAGTCATTAGACTACGAATTTGAAATTCAGTTAAATACTTAAGGCCATTTATATATCGACTTTAGGTCAAGTAAGATATGAGTTACATAAAATCTCTTTTTATTTTAAATTTTTTTTTTTCATGCTCGTCGCTGTCAATGGATGATTCCAATTTCAATAAATCAACTAGAATGAAGAAAAACTTTGTGAAACTTAACGTTAAATGAATTTGAAAGTACAATTACTAAACATACAGAATCTTCCACGAAATGATCCCTCAGTAAATATGTAATATTTTATTGCACTTGCGTGATTGTTTGGAAATCTTTATCAGTGTTGCGATTATCCGTTTTAAGCAACAGTTAGAGTGAAAGAAATATTCGTAGTTCGTGATTCTTTCGTATTTAATTCGTCAAAAATTCATTACGAACTCGTTCGTTACCAGCTCGAGCTGTTAACGATACGAGCTGGTCAGCTCGTTAAATTAACGAGCCAATCTTGAACTCTATCTAGCTCGGCTCGTTAACGAATCATATCACACATGTTATATAAAATTAATTGATAGATATTAATATCTATTAACTGCAATAGTTGAAGTACAAGTTGCACAATATTAATTAACATATAGTCTAGGAGTGTCAAAAATATTGGTAGCTCGTGACTCGTCCGTGTTCGACTCATCAAAAACTCGTTATGAACTCGTTCGTTACCAACTCGTTCGTTATCAGCTCGTTCGTTAAGTAACAAACCGATTTTGAACTTGACTCAGCTATTTCGTGTTCGACTCGTTTGCACCTCTAGCAACAGTATCCACTTTGTTTAATTTCTTTCGGCGTCATTTGGTCTGAGTACTACTAAAAAATAGTCTAGATAGGCTGCCTTTCATGCCATTTTGTCAATTCACGTGCTTTGTCTCGATCTGAAGACAGATTACACGCTTAAAAAAACAAAATTTATGTCAAGTTCACAGACAAATTAACACCAAAGTGCCAAGTCCCCTTAGATCTGGTCGCTTATGCGTTGTGACAAGCATGCCTCTGGATTTTCTGGTTGCACACTTGCACTAACTATATATGATATGACTGTGGTCACAATTTATATATGACAAAAACAAAGGTGCATCATTCTAGATGCTCTCTAGGTACTCCAATCAATCTGTATTATTCAAATGCATCAAAATTCGCATCATACATTTCAATCAAATGATACGGATTAATTAAAGTACCTAGGAAGCATCTATAATGGTGCACCTAAGTTTTTGTCTTTATATATAGTCCACAAAGCAAGTTAAGTTCTAATTTTTTTATTTGTATCTATTAATAACACTTCGAATTATTTGATTTTATTCTTTCTTCATAATTATTATGGTAAATGGATTCACGTTTATTCATGTTATCACTCCTCTCATTTTAAATAAATGTTAAATTAAATTCAACCATTAAATAAATTAGAACTCGCAACACGGTTATGTTGCGTCTTTAAAGATATTATTTGTTGTGTTAATTGATTATAATTTTCATGAAAAACATGCATGTATTATTTAGTTTGATTTGACCTTAAAAATTGCATTTCATGAGCAAAAAAGGTAACCAAGAGTTTATTGATTTTTCTTGCATTTTTCTACTTATTTTATTAAACACTTTTATTGTTTGAAACATGCAAAAACAAATTTATTCCTCACCTCAATCCTCAGTCGGATTAGCTGATAGTACTGCTCAATTATCTAAAAATGATAAAAAGAAACAACAGAAAATGTCAGGATTATTGTATTAAATAATAACAATTATATTGAAAATAAAAAATATAGAGTATCCAAATATTAGATATTATTTGATTAACATCCATGTCATTAATTTTCTAATTATAAATTTAAGATTTAAATAAAAATAAATTCTGATTCACAAAGCAATTAAATACAAAAACAACAAATAACAACTATTAATTCTTAGCACATGAACAATAAACAATATATGAAAGTTAGAAATGGACAATACCTTCCAACCTTAAATGACTTTCAACCTTGAACCAATGATTTGCAATACTTGAAGATTTTTTTTCAGTGTGTGAAACAGAGACGATTTTTGTGAGAACAGAGAAAAGAAAAAATGATAATATGAAAATGAGAGTCATATATTGTTAAATGATGTATAATCTCGCATGAAAAACATGCATGTATCATATAATTTGATTTGACCTTAAAAATAATATTCCATGAGCAAAATAGAAAACCAAGAGTTTATTACTCTTTCTTGCATTTTCCTACCTTTTTTTATTGAACTCGACAACTATATTCTATATTTATTGTTTGAAACATGTAAAAAAAAATGTATGCCTTACCTCGATCTCCTGTCGGATAAGCAAATAGTACTGCTCAATTATCTGGAAATGATAAAAACAAACAACAAAAATTGTCAGGATTATTGTATTGAATAATAATAATCATATTGCAAATAAAATTCATTGAGTACCAAAATATTAGATATCATATGATTAACATCCCTACCATTAATTTTTCTAATTTTAAATCTAAGATTTAAATAAAAAAATAATTATGATTCACAAAGCAATTAAATAAAAAAACAAAATTAAAAACTATTATTCTTAGCAAATGAATAATAAACAATATATGAAAATTAGGAATGGACAATACCTTCCAATCTTGAACAAGTGATTTGCAATACTTGAAGATTTTTTTCTATGTGTGAAACATAGGCGATTTTTGTGAGAACATGAAAAAAGAAAAATAATAATATGAAAATGACAGCCATATATAAGAATTGGAAGCAACAACATTGAAGGATTGAAAGCATTAAAGAGGAAGAGAAAGATGATGAGATCGGATGAACAATACAATTTACATAAAATAATCATGAAGAGTACTTATCAAAGAATTAAATAGGAAGATGAACAAGATGAGACACGGAGAAGTGATTTAGGCATATCAATCATTCAGAGAGAGCAATTAAGGATTCACATTAGCGAAAATAATTAATTAGGTAAAGCAATTAATAACTTAGAGCAACGCAAAGAAATTCAGCAAAAATCAAACTTTTACAGTGAACCGTAAGAAAAGTTGTCACATATTATCCAATCAAACAATAAACAGCTTAGATCAAGGCACTAAAAAAATTAACGATTTAGATTGAAGTATCGACATGTCCTTCAAGCCGAAGCCGACACGCCAATACGAATGTAAACTTATTGTGTTTCCGATGCATATACAAAAGAACAACGAACAAATACAAATTTGGTTATATAAAACATAACTTGATAAAATAATATTTTAAATAACAAATTGATAAGAGTATATAAACTATGAAGCTCTTCAACAAAAAAGAAAAAGGAAAAAAATATTAGACATTGAGACGCACAAATAGGAATTTTGCTAATTATCATTGTTTTGTGAATAAAAGAGTTGCAACATATGATGTTTTTTTATATTCAATTAGTCTTGATATTAACATTATTTTGACTATAAAAGTCAAATTGGTGTTCGTATCTGCATATTTTTTTATGGATACAAATTCAGACAATTTAATTGTGAATACATATAACATATTACATGCAAAAGTAAGGGGATATAAGAAAGGATAAAATCATATTACATGTAATACTCATCATTGTAAATTGTAAATAATGATAACCAGTACTCACGTATTAATAAAATTTGAGATCTTAGCATCATCTTTCTCTCAACAAGAAAAAACCATACAACATATAAATGATTTACGGATACGGATCCGAAATTAAGCAAATAGTGTATGTTTCGTTTACACCCATTGCCTTATGCAACCCTATAGATGGCATAGCCTCGAAAAACTCGTCCGATCTGATCTGATTTTTGAGAAAGTCAAACTAATTCTAACCTGACCTGACCCGATCCTACCAGACACGACCTGTAACCCGATCTGACGCCACACCTGTTGACCCGAGATCCAACCCGACTCAACCTTACACGATCCGCAACCCGATCCATAGCGACACCTATGGACCCAAAACCCGACCAAATTCGACCTGACACGACCGCCGACTCGGTCTGAAGCGACACTCGAAGACCCGAAAATTGATTCGACTCGTAACCGGATGCAAAGTGACACTTGTGAACCCGAATCCCGGCTCGACCCGACTAGATCTAAGATGACCCGTAACTCGATATGAAGCAGCACTTGTGGACTCGAAATTTAACCAAACCTGAAATGATCCGCAATCTGATCCAAAACGACACCTGAAAACCCGAAATCTAACCTGATCCTAAGTTCATCCCAGCAACATTGTAAGAGTTTAACAATACAAATAAAAATCACAAACATATTACAAATGTTTCAACTAGTAGCTCAAATGCTACAGATCAACTATTTTATACACAAATGTCACATTGTAGTAGTTCAGAGTTTCAATTATACATGATACACGCACCATATTTCATATTAATTTAGTCTAAGATTGGAATGATCATAAAGGTTATTTTTTGCAGAATTGAGTTATCACAACGATTCTATTTGTTTATCCATCAATCAAGAAGCACAATACTTGTATAATTCATTCAAGATACTTTTAACAACAAAAGAACTTTCAAAATAAAAAAAACTGATATTTAAAAAATATTTTATATAATTAATCTTCAAAATTATTTTAATCTTCTAACTTCTTAGTATGTATCATCAAATCAACAATTTCATTAGTTTCGTTGATTCTTAATAGTTTTATGATAAGTAGTCATCAAATGATATTTACATAATAATCAAATTATCTACTTTTAACATTTGTTTTACATTAAATAATAACCAAATGATATGTATGTGATTTATTTTCTAATCTTCTTTATTTATATGATTTTGTGTATTGTGGAATATAATTCATTGATTTATTTTCTAATCTTCTTTATTTATATGATTTTGTGTATTGTGGAATATGATTCATTTATCTTTTATTTTATATTTCAAATTTCATAAAGAAAACGTCGATTTTTAAATTTATATGTGAATAAAAAATATCATAACAAAATATTATATGAGATATATTTTATTTGGTCTTTTCATTCTATCCTTGCTTGCATAAGATAATAATGTCGTGTAATGTGACGACTTGATTTTGTCCGACTCGACTCGTGACTCGAAAGAAAGTTATCGACACTCGACCACTCGAGACGCGACTCGACTCGTGTTTCAAAGTTGTCAGCACTCGACGATCCGAGACCCGACCTAGCCCGACCCCGCTCGTGACTTGAAAGTTGTCAGCACTCGATGACCTGAGATGCAACCCGATCTCGTCTGATCCGACCAATGAACCGAAAGTTGTCGACACTTGATGATTCGAGGCCCGACCCGTAACCCGAAAGTTGTCGGCACTTGACGGCCCGAGACCCGACACAAACTCGCCTGACCCAACCCATGACCCGAAAGTTGTCGGCGCTTGACGACCCGAGACTCGACCTAATTTCGCCCGACCCGACCAGTGACCCGAAAGTTGTCGGCACTAGACGACCCGAAATCTGACCAGATCCCCCCCGACCCGATCTGTGACCCGACTTTCGTCGAAAGTCAAACTATCCAACCCGACCCAACCTGACCCAAGCCTGCCCGACTCGCCCGGTTGCCACCTCTATGCAACATTATGATTTTATGATGATTTTGAGAAATGCACTAAAAGTCGGGGTGGGTCAAAGTTTAATCTAATAAGCTGATCTACTCTGGAAAAAAATCGAAATTAAGCATACTATTGAAATTTTTTAAAAAAATATATTTATAATTTGATTTTTTTTTCTCTTACAAATATGTATCATTTTGAACCACCTTGAAATTTTTTCTAAATTTTGAACTACCCTGAAAAAAAATTCTAGATCCGCAACTTGTGGAATGAACTATGTTCCTTAATTATGAAAAAGACTATTGTTTTGTCTCATGATAGCTACGAGTGCATTTTGGAACAATTTGATGTATTCCAATTAGGGATTGACAACGGTCCGGTTCGGACTGGGTCGGTTCAAATTCGACAGGTCCAACTGGTTGGCCTGGCCGGATTTTCACGGGTTCAAATTTTGTAGGCTGGTCGCAATTCGTCTTAGGCCCATGGGTCGGCGGATCGGCGGGTTTGAGGCGGGTCCGGGTTAGATTGGTCGGATCGCCGATTTTTTTATTTCGAAAAATAAAAAATCCAATAAAAATCAAAGTAAAATGCCAAAAAATTACAAAAATCGAAAATAAAATGTCAAAAATAAAAATATAAAAAATAATCTGTTAAGTTTATTATACAATTCAAAAAATATAAAATTCAAATAATTTGTTAAAAATAAAAGAACATATAAAAATAAAAAAATAAATTATAAACTTCAACAAAAAAAGGGAAAATCATATTCATTTAAATATAAAGTCCAAAAAAATCAAAATAAAATGCAAAAAATTACGAAAATCAAAAATAAATTTTCAAAAATAAAAAGATGGGTTAATGGCGGGTTAAGACGAGTTAGGGGGTTGGGTTGTCCGAGCCGGATTTGAGTCGGGTTTTTCCAAAAATCTTGGTCGCAATCCGTCTTTGGCCCCGATTTTTGTTGGATGGATCCGCAAAGATTTGCCCTCGGGTCGGGCCGGACCGGACTGGGTCGCGGCCTCGGATTTCCCGAGCCAAGTCGGAACCATCCGAGTTTTGTCAATACTCTAATTTCAATATTAAAGAAATGGAGTAGAATAGTGAAGTTTTCTTAATTAATATTGTTTGATTTATTCAAAAATGAAAAAAATAAGAAAGTAGCTAATTTAAAATTTCCTTCCAAATAATGTCAAAAAAAATCTAAAACATGAATAATAAGAAAGAACTATTTTAATATTTTCCAGATTTTTATCATTTCCCACACTTGAAACGGGTCCATACAAAAATTGTGACCGTTAACCATTAAAATATTACATGTTCTTTTTGGTCTTACTTGAGTACACATCAGCTGTCATAGACTAGACTCCAATAACACTAGATAGCCTTTTTCTCTGCAGATTTTTTAATATTAAAAATTTAATAAATAAATTATAAATAAAATGAAAGAGTGATGCGAAAGTTTGAAAATAGAAATGTACTGAGTTACAAATTTCGTGTAATTGCTTAAATTTTGGCGCAATTTGCTGCTTTTGCTTTTGTTCTCAATTTTATCGCAATTCGCTGCTTTTGTTTTTATTCTCAATTTTTTATTAATAAAATATTAATATTTTGATTCTTGAGTTGGATTATATTTAGATAATTTTTTGTAACAACTTTTGTTGCGTTCGTTTTGATCGTAATCGATTTTTCTATCATCGCAAGCCATCGGATTATAAATATTCAAGTCTACTTTTATCGCGTCGAGTCTGATTTGTGATCAGAGAAATGAGCGATTAAAACTTGAATCTGATGCAAACTCGTGATAAAAAAAATTACTGATTAAGACATAAGTTGAAGACGAAATTAAATTTGAGATGCACATTCTTGCCGACCGCAAATCAAACTCGACGTAATGAAAGTAGACTCAAATCTCTATAGTTCGATGGCTTGCACGATTAAAAAACTAATTACGATAACGACTACCGTAGTCGAAGTTTGTAGAAAAAATGCTAATCATACTTAATATTTTTTATAACAACTTCGGCTATGCTAGTCGGGTTCGTAATTAGTTTTTTATCGTCGCAAATCATCGAACTGTAGAGTTTCGAGTCTGCTTCCATCGCATCGAGTTTGATTTACGGTCACTGTGCATCTCAAATTTGGCTTCATCTTAAATAGTAATTTTTATTACGAGTTTGTGTCAGATTCAATTTCGAATTGCTCATTTCACCGGTCACAAATAAGACTGACACGATGCAAATAGACTTAGATATCTACAACTCGATGGTTTGCGATGATAAAAAACTGATTACAATCTGAACAAACGCAATAAAAGTTGTTACAAAAAATTACTAAATATAATCCAACTCATGAATTAAAATATTAATATTTTTGTTAATAAAAAATTGAGAACAAAATCAAAAGCAACGAATTGCGTTGGAAAATGAAAGGTTTGCACTGAATTATTTTCATTTGCACTGAATTCACAGTACATTTTCATTTTTTTGAACTTCAACACCACTATTTCTTTATATTATAATTTATTTATTAAATTTCCAATATTAATAAAACAGTTTATTGTGTGACAAGAAAAGCAACCCTACATGTTATAGGATCGTTGAATAATGGATTCTAAAGTAGTATACTCAATAAAACCCATGGCCATTCAACCTTAGGAATTCAAATCTCCTGAAATAGTTGGTAGTAGTGGACTCTTCCTGCATTCTCATCGCTGCTACAGCGTCGAGTGTTGTCCGCACAGTATTTTTGCTATAGTACCAATGAATTTACAGCGTAACAGTGCTGCTCGCTGACCATTTCGGGACCCCGCATTATTTCGGAGGATACGAATTCCAAGCTTAGGGCAGCTTACTATAAGAATCATATCTCATGGAATACTCTTTATTACGAAATAACAATTCAATATTTTATATAACTTCGAAATTTGCATGCACAAATTTCAAAGTTGTGTAAAACATTCGATTGTTATTCCGTAATACGAAGTATTTCGTTAAATGTGAATTACTTTAAGTATAGCTTGTTTTTCTCAAAACGTGGAAGTTCAAAATATGAACATACGAGCAGGGACCAGGCTATAATTCTAAAGACCTTCCATTCAAAATATATTAATTAACATGTATATATTCTTGTATTACGAGTCTTCGTATTAATTTCTTTTATAAACATCGTAGATTCTACGGCAAACCTGCCCCAATCTGGCTATTCTAAATTAATTTTTAGGTCGAGGGCTAGAAACATTGGTCAGAAAAGTAGCAGAGAAGTTCATAAATTAAAATATATGATGATGGAATGTGCCATAGTATTTCAAACTTTTTCGTCATATACAATTTTTTTTTCTTTTTATACATGAAAACAACGTATAAATATATTTAAGACTTGGCCACATCATAAAGGAAAAATAAATTGTTTGGAAACTATACATAGTTATCTTTGTCGACTAGCTAATGGGTAGAGGTGGCAGAACCCGACGACTCGAGAAACCCGTTCGACCCGACTTGATTCAAGTCCGACCTGACCTGATTTGTTAGAAAGTCAAACTAACTCGAACTCGACCCGACCTGACCCGACACGACTCGTAACTCGATCTTACGCGACAAAGGTTGACTCGTAACCCGATCCGATCCGACCCAACCTGACACGACCCGTAACCCGATCTTACGCGACAAAGGTTGGCCCGTAACCCGACCTGAGATGACTCGTAACCTGATCTGAATCGACACATAGAGACCCAATACCCGACCCAACCTGCTTCGACCCGTGACCCAATCATAAGCGACACCAGTGGACCTGATACCCGACCCGACCCGACCTGCTTCGACACGTGACCCAATCAGAAGCGACACCCGTGGGCTCGATACCCGACCCGACCCGACCTGCTTCGACCCGTGACCGAATCCGAAGCGACACATGTGGACTCGAAACCCGACCCGACCCAACCTGAGATGACTCGTAATCCAATCTGAAACGACACATGTGGACCCGAAAATCTGAAACCTTATCCGACCCGACTCGAGTAGCCCGCAACTTTATATCAAAATTTTCTTGGAGACTAAATTATACATCTTTTTATAATTGGTGTACTATTTGTTAAAGATATGAGAGCTAAATAGCATAAGTAATGTTTTGTGAAGCATTAATGCATTATAGCTTCATTCTTAATTTTATAAACACATGGGGTGTTTTTAAAGTACTAACTTCTAAGTGCCACGTGATTGATAGGCCACATAACACATGAGGTGTTTTTAAAGTACTATATGATTAAAATATTCTAATAAAAATAATAATAAATAACAAATAATGATAAATAATAATAATAAAATATTAATAATGATGAAGTATTATAATACCAATAAAATAATAATAATAATAATAATAATAATAATAATAATAAATAATAATAATAATATAATTATTATTATCATAAATAAAAATAAAATAATAATAATGATGAAATATTATAATAATAAATAATAATAACATTAATAATAATAATAATAATGATGATGAAATATTATAATACTAATAAAATAATTAAGAATAATAATAAAATATATAATAATAATATAATAATAATTATTATCATAAATAATAATATAATAATAATAATGATGAAATATTATAATACTACTAATAATAATAATAAATAATAATAAATAAATAATAATGATGATGAAATATTATAATACTAATAATAACTCGTGAGTCACGAGTCGCGAGTTATTTGCCCAAGTCTAGAAAAGGCTCATTGAGAATATCGCTGGCCGCTAGGGAAGCCACGTCGATGGTATAATATTGGTATGTCCGGATCAAGTGAACCAAGGGGTCAGTCTTTAATGGATCATCTGAACCGAGAGCGCATAGAATAGGAAAAATAAATGTCGCTGGGATGAGTTAACAGAAAAGAAAAATGGCTCACTTGTTTCATTTAGACTCGGTTCATCAAAACTATAAATGACAACAAACCTGATGTCACATTGGTTCATGTGCATTGAGCTAATGTGAGGCTTATGGCAAATGAAGAATTGATACGTGCCTTTCTTTCTATCAAGTCACAACTCACAAGGTGTCAAGAATGAATTATTGTATTAAAAGTTGTCGATCTGATGTCGTCTGATTCGACTCGTGACTCCAAGGATGTCGGCACTCATCGACCTGAGGCCCGGATTGACGTCGCCCGACTGGACCCGTGACTCTAAAATTGTCGACCACTCGTCGACTCGAGGCCCGACCCGACCCGAGACCTAGAAGTTGTCAGTACTCGTCTACCCGAGGCCCGACCCGATTCGAGACCCGAATGTTGTCGGCACTCGTAGACCCAAGGCACGACCCGATCATGCCCGGCCCGACCCGACCCGTGACCCGAAAGTTGTCGGCACTGGACGACCCGTGGCCCGACCCGATCTCGCCCGACCCGACCCATGACCCGAAAGTTGTCGGCACTGGACGACCCGTGGCCCGACCTGATCTCGCCCGACCCGACCCGTGACCCGAAAGTTGTCGGCATTGGAAGACCCGTGGCCCGAACCGATCTCGCCCGACCCGACCCGAGACCTGAAAGTTGTCGGCACTCGTAGACCCAAGGCACGACCCGACCCGTGACCCGAAAGTTGTCGGCACTGGACGACCTGTGGCCCGACCTGATCTCGCCCGACCCGACCCGTGATCCGAAAGTTGTCGGCATTGGACGACCCGTGGCCCGACCCGATCTCACCCGACCCGACCCGTGACCCGACTTTCTCCAAAAGTCAAACAACCCGACCCGACCCACCCAATTGCCACCTCTACTAATGGGTCTATTATAAATTGTTTAAACAATCTGAATTATTATGACACTAAACTGAAATCAGAACACGTGATATCAAACTAAATCATGATATATATATTTTTTAAGAGCATGTTTGGTAGTCAAAATTATTTGGGAATGGGAATAACTGAGAATGGTCATTTGGTTCTTTCATCTCATTAGTTTCCAACCGAACTTGGCAAAAAAAAATGTCCAACTGAATTGTATTTTTCCCAAAATGTTATACATGCTTGGTTGATTTCCAAGGATTTGTGTTCCTAAACCTGCTGAGAAGTGGATAGCCGAATACCTCATGTGTAGGATTTCCCGACAAGTTTGTTAGATTAATTTTTTTTTCATTTTTGATAATTTGTAAAATAAATTAGTATTAATCTTGCAGAATTGAGTTTTGGTGAGTTGCACGTTTATACATGTACAATATGATGATGAAAAAGCTCAAACGTACATGTACAAGTCATAACAATCACATTGATATCAAGGATAAATAACTTGGGTAGAAACATGACTCTGGCAGAACCATGCGTTATCATAACGCATGGAGAACCCGTTACAACAGGTTCTCTACCCGTTATAACAGGTTGTCCATTCGTCACAACGGGTTTCCAATCTGTCACAACGGGTTCCCAATCCGTTGTAACGGATTGAAGAGGAGAATAGATGAAGACATGGAATTTTTACATGATTGACAGAGTCATGCGTTATCATAACGCATCCCACTAGTTCTAACGGGTTGCCAACTCGTCACAACGGGTTGCCAACCCGTCATAATGGGTTCCACACCTGTCACAACGGATTCCTGTCAAGGAGGGCCCAAAAGTCAGTCAGCCAAGCAGAGAAGGGCAAATTGGGAAAGGCCGCAACTCGTTACAATGTGTTCTGTAACAGATTGTCTGTTTCTGTAACACAAGAGGAAGTAGTTTAAGATTTCAAGACTTCAAGATGTGTCATGCATATATATATCTTGGGAGATTCGAATCAGAAGCATCAAGAAAATCCTCCCCAAATTTTCAAGCACACAATTGAGCACCAGAAAGAGCACAATAGCCTTCTCCTTCGGCATCCTCATTTAGAGAGAGATATGATAGCCAAATTTTCTAATTGTCGATCCGAGATAACTTAGTTGCTAATTTTGTTTGGTGAACTACATTGTGTAGTCAAGTAGTTCATCGTCGTCCTTGATTGTGTTGTCAATCGGACACGTTTACCTTGTAGAGCGGTGTAGCCCCTAGCATCGATTTAGAAATCTAAGATTGATTGTCTTGTTGAGAAGAAACCAAAGATATGTTCCGCAATTGAAAGAACACTTGTGATCTAGTGAAATCGATCCCAGAAGGAAGTTTGGTTCCGAGAGTTCTGAGGATGTAGGCCGAATCACGTTATATTGCATGTTCTTGTATTTTCTTGATCTCTCTTGCTCTTTACTCTATCTCTCTCTCTCTTACTATCTTTGTACTTTATTATTTGATTTGCTTAATTGTTGTTAGTACTTGCTTGCTTGTGATTTTAGCTAAGTGATTAAGATTCGAAAGTTTGAATTGTTATTGTTAAAAATGTTTCCGCACTAGTACTTGACCTTAGGATCCATTCTAACAATTGGAGTCCAAAGATTCATACCTAGCTAATTAACCAAATCTTGATAGTTCTTGACCTTATATTGTGAAAAATGATACAATTAAAGTTTGTGAAAGAACCACCAATCTTTGGTGTAGGTTGTAAGAATTTTTCTTTTTGAAAGAGATGTATGATAAACTACCTGAGTCTGCTTAAGCTTTGAAAAGTTATAGAGGATGATTGGACATCCAAATATGAAATTGATGTTGTTACCTTAATCAAAGAGTCTAAAGACCTCAAATATGTAAATGACAATGCCATGAACAATATATTTAACTCAATTTATGAGACTATTACACTATCTCTTACTCATTCCACAAATGCTAAAGAAATTTGGAATATCTTATTACTTAGATAGGATGGAAATGAACACATGAAAATGACTCGTAAAGTTGGTTTAGCAAAAAAAAATTGAAAACATGAAGTTTGAGGAAACTGAGTCTTTTGAAAATCTCTATTTTATAATTATATCCTTGAGAAATGAATTTGTAGAAGTTGGCTCTAATATTAGTGATGAGCATTTTGTAGGAAAACTTCTATGGATGGTGTTATGGAAACTAGGAAGGGATGGTGCCGTGAGCTCAATTGAGGCCCTACAAGCTAAAGGTATTGCTTACCAACCGAGGAGGTGTATGCACAATTATGCTATCATGAGGAGAAGCACAAGGAAGTAAAATGCTTAACCTCAACCAGGGTCTTACGCGCACAATCTTCATACAACATTACCTACAAATTCGAATCAAGTGAAGATGTCTATCAAAACCTCTATCAAGTACTCTCCAAGAACAAAGACCTTCTTATCAAACTCATCAAATGAGACATAAATTTTGAATGAAAAGTGAATGGGAGATGATAGTCCAAGGCAAGAAGGTGGTTTGCCTAACATGTAACAAAGAAGGACATATCATCCAAAATTGCTATGTCATCCTTCCTCAAAAGAGAAGACAACAAGAATGACGTTTCAAGAAAACTCACAAGAATATAATGCAAGCTACTTGGTTAAGTGAATCCGAAGTGAGCGAAGATGAGGAAGAAGAAATTAATCTCGGGAGAGATGAAGTAGAGAATAAGCTAGCCCTTGTTATGAAAAGACCACTGACCTGCATTGAGATAGTTTTTGAAGTCATAAAGGAGCAAGACATGAATGATCCAGAGAAGATTCGTATCATAAAAGCGAATGAATCAAGCTAAAGACGTTGCATATGCCAAAGAACAAGAAGCCTCAAGGAGACTTGAGATGCCAACATGCATACCAAGTATAGACACTTCCAAGTGGAATGAGAAGCCCTTGAGTCATCTCATTTCGAAAAAGATGGAGAAGCTATTGACACTTTCATAGATGGATGTTACAAAGAAAATCGAGAAGCCTTTGAGTCTTGCAAAGGTAAATGCATTTGCACAAGTGAAGATAGCTCAATCAAAGACAAAGAATACAAGTGATCAAGTTATTGAGGCCCCTAGCCGAGCTAAAATGGTAGAATTTGACCTCTCTAAATTTCATGATGAGTCGTGTGATGAGTCTTATTGGTTGGATAAAAATCCAGAGTCTTTTAATGTGACTAAGCTTAAGGAGTTACTTGATGAGTTCAAAAAATCTATGGATGTTAAAGGTGTTATAATCAATGATCTTAAGTCTAATATTGAATTTCTAGAAACTAAGGTTAAAGACTTTGAGATCAAAGTCAATTTAGATAAAGAAAAGAAATTAAAAAAAAGCACATCATTGGGCTTCTAAATTTGTTATGTTTGTTAAGGCATCAAACCATGACACTAAATTTGACTATGAC
>CAXKVX010004596.1:0-28567 GCA_964058865.1 Eleocharis quinqueflora
AGAAAACACCACAAAGCATCATATCCTACTAAGAAGTGTTTCTGATCGTAGTACTTCATTTATGAGTGGTAACATTTCAAGAAAACTTCACAAAGCATCATATCTTGCCACGAGAAGAGTTTCTTCTCCGAGTACATCATTTAAGTGTTGTAGCCATTAATTATAACACAACGAAGAAACATAGAGTATTACTCAAAGTGTTTCATGTCTGAGTACTTAATTTATTTGTTATTCTGATCATAGTACTTCATTTATGGGTGCTAACCATTAAAGAAAGCACACAAAACATCATACCATACTGCGAGATGTATTTCTTATCAGAGTACTTCATTTATGGGTTGTATCCATTAAAGAAAACACTACAGAGCATCATATCCTACTAAGAAGTGTTTCTGATCTTAGTACTTCATTTATGAGTGGTAACCTTTCAAGAAAACTTCACAAAGCATCATATCTTGCCACGAGAAGAGTTTCTTCTCCGAGTACTTAATTTAAGTGTTGTAACCACTGATTAAAACACAATGAAGAAACATAGATACCAATCTAAGTGTTTCATGTCCGAGTACTTAATTTACGAGTGATTCCGATCGAAGTAATTAATTTATGGGTGGTAACAACTAAATAAACATCACAAGGCATCTTACCCTACTGCGAGATGTGTTTCTTATCTGAGTACTTCATTTGTGGTTGTTAACCATTAAAGAAAACACCACAAAGCATCATATCCTACTAAGAAGTGTTTCTGATCGTAGTACTTCATTTATGAGCGGTAACATTTCAAGAACACTCTACAAAGCATCATATCTTACCACGAGAAGAGTTTCTTCTCCGAGTACTTCATTTAAGTGTTGTTGCCATTAATTGTAACACAACGAAGAAGCATATATTACTATTCTAAGTGCTTCATGTCCGAGTACTTAATTTATGAGTTATTCTGATCATAGTACTTCTTTTATGGGTACTAACCATTCAAAAAGCACACAAAACATCGTACCCTACTACGAGATGTATTTCTTATCTGAGTACTTCATTTATGGGTTGTAACAATTAAAGGATACACTACAAAGCATCATATCCTACTAAGAAGTGTTACTGATCATAGTACTTCATTTATGAGTGGTAACTTTTCAAGAAAACTTCACAAAGCATCATATCTTGCCACGAGAAGAGTTTCTTCTCCGAGTACTTCATTTAAGTGTTGTAACCATTGATTAAAACACAATGAAGAAGCATAGATACCAATCAAAGTGTTTCATCTCTGAGTACTTAATTTATGAGTGATTCCGATCGAAGTACTTAATTTATGGTTGGTAACCATTAAATTAAAATCACAAAGCCACTTACCCTACTGCGAGAAGTGTTTCTTATCTGAATATTTCATTTATGGTTGTTAACAATTAAATAAAACAACACAAAGCATCATATACTACTAAGAAGTTTTTCTGATCATAGTGCTTCATTTATGAGTGGTAACCTTTCAAGAACACTCTACAAAGTATCATATCTTACTACGAGAAGAGTTTATTTTCCGAGTACTTCAATTAAGTGTTGCAACCATTACTAAAACACAACGAAGAAGCATCGAATACCACTCTAAGTGCTTCATGTACGAGTACTTAATTTATATGTGATTCTGATCAGAGTACTTCATTTATGGGTGGTAACCATTAAAGCAAACACCACAAAACATCGTACCCTACGCTGAGAAGTGTTTCTTATCTGAGTACTTCATTTATAGGTGATAACCATTAAAGAAAACACCACAAAGCTTCATATCCAACTAAGAAGTGTTTCTTATCAGTGTACTTCATTTATGAGTGGCATCCTTTCAAGAAAACTTCACAAAACATCATATCTTCCCACGAGAAGAGTTTCTTCTCCGAGTACTTCATTTAAGTGTTGTAACCATTTATTATAACACAAGGAAGAAGCATGGAGTACTACTCTCTAAGTGTTTTAAATCCGAGTACTTAATTTATGAGTTATTCTGATCATAGACTCATTTATGGGTGGTAACCTTTAAAGAAAACACCATGAGAAGAGTGTTTCTGATCAGAGTACTTCATTTATGGGTTTATACCATTAAAGCAAACACCACAACGCATCGTAACCTACTGCGAGAAGTGTTTCTTATCTTAGTACTTCATTTAAGGGTGGTAACCATTAAAGAAAACACCACAAAGAATCATATCCTACTAAGAAGTGTTTTTTATCGTAGTACTTCATTTATGAGTGGTAACCTTTCAAGAAAACTTCACAAAGCATCATATGTTGTCACGAGAAGAGTTTCTTCTCCGAGTACTTCATTTAAGTGTTGTAGCCATTAATTATAACACAACGAAGAAGCATAGAGTATTACTCAAAGTGTTTAATGTCTGAGTACTTAATTTATTTGTTATTCTGATCATAGTACTTCATTTATGGGTGCTAACCATTAAAGAAAGCACACAAAACATCATACCATACTGCGAGATGTATTTCTTATCAGAGTACTTCATTTATGGGTTGTATCCATTAAAGAAAACACTAGAAAACATCATATCCTACTAAGAAGTGTTTCTGATCATAGTACTTAATTTATGAGTGGTAACCTTTCAAGAAAACTTCACAAAGCATCATATCTTGCCACGAGAAGAGTTTCTTCTCCGAGTACATCATTTAAGTGTTGTAACCACTGATTAAAACACAATGAAGAAACATAGATACCAATCTAAGTGTTTCATGTCCGAGTACTTAATTTACGAGTGATTCCGATCGAAGTACTTAATTTATGGGTGGTAACTACTAAATAAACATCACAAGGCATCTTACCCTACTGCGAGAAGTGTTTCTTATCTGAGTACTTCATTTGTGGTTGTTAACCATTAAAGAAAACACCAAAAAGCATCATATCCTACTAAGAAGTGTTTCTGATCGTAGTACTTCTTTTATGAGTGGTAACCTTTCAAGAACACTCTACAAAGATTCATATCTTACCCCGAGAAGAGTTTCTTCTACGAGTACTTCATTTAAGTGTTGTTGCCATTAATTGTAACTGAACGAAGAAGCATATATTACTATTCTAAGTGCTTCATGTCCGAGTACTTAATTTATGAGTTATTCTGATCAAAGTACTTCATTTATGGGTACTAACCATTCAAAAAGCACACAAAACATCGTACCCTACTACGAGATTTATTTCTTATCTGAGTACTTCATTTATGGGTGGTAACCATTAAAGGAAACACTACAAAGCATCATATCCCACTAAGAAGTGTTACTGATCATAGTACTTCATTTATGAGTGGTAACTTTTCAAGAAAACATCACAAAGCATCATATCTTGTCACGAGAAGAGTTTCTTCTCCGAGTACTTCATTTAAGTGTTGTAACCATTTATTAAAACACAATGAAGAAGCATAGATACCAATCAAAGTGTTTCATGTCTTAGTACTAAATTTACGATTGATTTCGATCGAAGTAATTAATTTATGGGTGGTAACAACTAAATAAACATCACAAGGCATCTTACCCTACTGCGAGATGTGTTTCTTATCTGAGTACTTCATTTGTGGTTGTTAACCATTAGAGAAAACACCACAAAGCATCATGTCCTACTAAGAAGTGTTTCTGATCATAGTGCTTCATTTATGAGTGGTAACCTTTCAAGAACACTCTACAAAGTATCATATCTTACTACGAAAAGAGTTTATTCTCCGAGTACTTCATTTAAGTGTTGCAACCATTACTAAAACACAACGAAGAAGCATCGAATACCACTCTAAGTGCTTCATGTACGAGTACTTAATTTATATGTGATTCTGATCAGAGTACTTCATTTATGGGTGGTAACCATTATAGCAAACACCACAAATAATCGTACCCTACGCTGAGAAGTGTTTCTTATCTGAGTACTTCATTTATAGGTGATAACCATTAAAGAAAACACCACAAAGCTTCATATCCAACTAATCAGTGTTTCTTATCAGTGTACTTCATTTATGAGTGGCATCCTTTCAAGAAAACTTCACAAAGCATCATATCTTACCACGAGAAGAGTTTCTTCTCCGAGTACTTCATTTAAGTGTTGTAACCATTCATTATAACACAAGGAAGAAGCATGGAGTACTACTCTAAGTGTTTTAAATCCGAGTGCTTAATTTATGAGTTATTCTGATCATAGTCTTCATTTATGGGTGGTAACCTTTAAAGAAAACACCATGAGAAGAGTGTTTCTGATCAGAGTACTTCATTTATGGGTTTATACCATTAAAGCAAACACCACAAAGCATCGTACCCTACTGCGAGAAGTGATTCTTATCTTAGTACTACATTTATGGGTGGTAACCATTAAAGAAAACACCACAAAGCATCATATCCTACTAAGAAGTGTTTCTGATCGTAGTACTTCATTTATGAGTGGTAACATTTCAAGAAAACTTCACAAAGCATCATATCTTGCCACGAGAAGAGTTTCTTCTCCGAGTACATCATTTAAGTGTTGTAGCCATTAATTATAACACAACGAAGAAGCATAGAGTATTACTCAAAGTGTTTCATGTCTGAGTACTTAATTTATTTGTTATTCTGATCATAGTACATCATTTATGGGTGCTAACCATTAAAGAAAGCACACAAAACATCATACCATACTGCGAGATGTATTTCTTATCAGAGTACTTCATTTATGGGTTGTATCCATTAAAGAAAACACTACAGAGCATCATATCCTACTAAGAAGTGTTTCTGATCTTAGTACTTCATTTATGAGTGGTAACCTTTCAAGAAAACTTCACAAAGCATCATATCTTGCCACGAGAAGAGTTTCTTCTCCGAGTACATAATTTAAGTGTTGTAACCACTGATTAAAACACAATGAAGAAACATAGATACCAATCTAAGTGTTTCATGTCCGAGTACTTAATTTACGAGTGATTCCGATCGAAGTAATTAATTTATGGGTGGTAACAACTAAATAAACATCACAAGGCATCTTACCCTACTGCGAGATGTGTTTCTTATCTGAGTACTTCATTTGTGGTTGTTAACCATTAAAGAAAACACCACAAAGCATCATATCCTACTAAGAAGTGTTTCTGATCGTAGTACTTCATTTATGAGCGGTAACATTTCAAGAACACTCTACAAAGCATCATATCTTACCACGAGAAGAGTTTCTTCTCCGAGTACTTCATTTAAGTGTTGTTGCCATTAATTGTAACACAACGAAGAAGCATATATTACTATTCTAAGTGCTTCATGTCCGAGTACTTAATTTATGAGTTATTCTGATCATAGTACTTCTTTTATGGGTACTAACCATTCAAAAAGCACACAAAACATCGTACCCTACTACGAGATGTATTTCTTATCTGAGTACTTCATTTATGGGTTGTAACAATTAAAGGATACACTACAAAGCATCATATCCTACTAAGAAGTGTTACTGATCATAGTACTTCATTTATGAGTGGTAACTTTTCAAGAAAACTTCACAAAGCATCATATCTTGCCACGAGAAGAGTTTCTTCTCCGAGTACTTCATTTAAGTGTTGTAACCATTGATTAAAACACAATGAAGAAGCATAGATACCAATCAAAGTGTTTCATCTCTGAGTACTTAATTTATGAGTGATTCCGATCGAAGTACTTAATTTATGGTTGGTAACCATTAAATTAAAATCACAAAGCCACTTACCCTACTGCGAGAAGTGTTTCTTATCTGAATATTTCATTTATGGTTGTTAACAATTAAATAAAACAACACAAAGCATCATATACTACTAAGAAGTTTTTCTGATCATAGTGCTTCATTTATGAGTGGTAACCTTTCAAGAACACTCTACAAAGTATCATATCTTACTACGAGAAGAGTTTATTTTCCGAGTACTTCAATTAAGTGTTGCAACCATTACTAAAACACAACGAAGAAGCATCGAATACCACTCTAAGTGCTTCATGTACGAGTACTTAATTTATATGTGATTCTGATCAGAGTACTTCATTTATGGGTGGTAACCATTAAAGCAAACACCACAAAACATCGTACCCTACGCTGAGAAGTGTTTCTTATCTGAGTACTTCATTTATAGGTGATAACCATTAAAGAAAACACCACAAAGCTTCATATCCAACTAAGAAGTGTTTCTTATCAGTGTACTTCATTTATGAGTGGCATCCTTTCAAGAAAACTTCACAAAACATCATATCTTCCCACGAGAAGAGTTTCTTCTCCGAGTACTTCATTTAAGTGTTGTAACCATTCATTATAACACAAGGAAGAAGCATGGAGTACTACTCTAAGTGTTTTAAATCCGAGTGCTTAATTTATGAGTTATTCTGATCATAGACTCATTTATGGGTGGTAACCTTTAAAGAAAACACCATGAGAAGAGTGTTTCTGATCAGAGTACTTCATTTATGGGTTTATACCATTAAAGCAAACACCACAAAGCATCGTACCCTACTGCGAGAAGTGATTCTTATCTTAGTACTACATTTATGGGTGGTAACCATTAAAGAAAACACCACAAAGCATCATATCCTACTAAGAAGTGTTTCTGATCGTAGTACTTCATTTAGGAGTGGTAACATTTCAAGAAAACTTCACAAAGCATCATATCTTGCCACGAGAAGAGTTTCTTCTCCGAGTACATCATTTAAGTGTTGTAGCCATTAATTATAACACAACGAAGAAGCATAGAGTATTACTCAAAGTGTTTCATGTCTGAGTACTTAATTTATTTGTTATTCTGATCATAGTACATCATTTATGGGTGCTAACCATTAAAGAAAGCACACAAAACATCATACCATACTGCGAGATGTATTTCTTATCAGAGTACTTCATTTATGGGTTGTATCCATTAAAGAAAACACTACAGAGCATCATATCCTACTAAGAAGTGTTTCTGATCTTAGTACTTCATTTATGAGTGGTAACCTTTCAAGAAAACTTCACAAAGCATCATATCTTGCCACGAGAAGAGTTTCTTCTCCGAGTACTTAATTTAAGTGTTGTAACCACTGATTAAAACACAATGAAGAAACATAGATACCAATCTAAGTGTTTCATGTCCGAGTACTTAATTTACGAGTGATTCCGATCGAAGTAATTAATTTATGGGTGGTAACAACTAAATAAACATCACAAGGCATCTTACCCTACTGCGAGATGTGTTTCTTATCTGAGTACTTCATTTGTGGTTGTTAACCATTAAAGAAAACACCACAAAGCATCATATCCTACTAAGAAGTGTTTCTGATCGTAGTACTTCATTTATGAGCGGTAACATTTCAAGAACACTCTACAAAGCATCATATCTTACCACGAGAAGAGTTTCTTCTCCGAGTACTTCATTTAAGTGTTGTTGCCATTAATTGTAACACAACGAAGAAGCATATATTACTATTCTAAGTGCTTCATGTCCGAGTACTTAATTTATGAGTTATTCTGATCATAGTACTTCTTTTATGGGTACTAACCATTCAAAAAGCACACAAAACATCGTACCCTACTACGAGATGTATTTCTTATCTGAGTACTTCATTTATGGGTTGTAACAATTAAAGGATACACTACAAAGCATCATATCCTACTAAGAAGTGTTACTGATCATAGTACTTCATTTATGAGTGGTAACTTTTCAAGAAAACTTCACAAAGCATCATATCTTGCCACGAGAAGAGTTTCTTCTCCGAGTACTTCATTTAAGTGTTGTAACCATTGATTAAAACACAATGAAGAAGCATAGATACCAATCAAAGTGTTTCATCTCTGAGTACTTAATTTATGAGTGATTCCGATCGAAGTACTTAATTTATGGTTGGTAACCATTAAATTAAAATCACAAAGCCACTTACCCTACTGCGAGAAGTGTTTCTTATCTGAATATTTCATTTATGGTTGTTAACAATTAAATAAAACAACACAAAGCATCATATACTACTAAGAAGTTTTTCTGATCATAGTGCTTCATTTATGAGTGGTAACCTTTCAAGAACACTCTACAAAGTATCATATCTTACTACGAGAAGAGTTTATTTTCCGAGTACTTCAATTAAGTGTTGCAACCATTACTAAAACACAACGAAGAAGCATCGAATACCACTCTAAGTGCTTCATGTACGAGTACTTAATTTATATGTGATTCTGATCAGAGTACTTCATTTATGGGTGGTAACCATTAAAGCAAACACCACAAAACATCGTACCCTACGCTGAGAAGTGTTTCTTATCTGAGTACTTCATTTATAGGTGATAACCATTAAAGAAAACACCACAAAGCTTCATATCCAACTAAGAAGTGTTTCTTATCAGTGTACTTCATTTATGAGTGGCATCCTTTCAAGAAAACTTCACAAAACATCATATCTTCCCACGAGAAGAGTTTCTTCTCCGAGTACTTCATTTAAGTGTTGTAACCATTCATTATAACACAAGGAAGAAGCATGGAGTACTACTCTAAGTGTTTTAAATCCGAGTGCTTAATTTATGAGTTATTCTGATCATAGACTCATTTATGGGTGGTAACCTTTAAAGAAAACACCATGAGAAGAGTGTTTCTGATCAGAGTACTTCATTTATGGGTTTATACCATTAAAGCAAACACCACAAAGCATCGTACCCTACTGCGAGAAGTGATTCTTATCTTAGTACTACATTTATGGGTGGTAACCATTAAAGAAAACACCACAAAGCATCATATCCTACTAAGAAGTGTTTCTGATCGTAGTACTTCATTTATGAGTGGTAACATTTCAAGAAAACTTCACAAAGCATCATATCTTGCCACGAGAAGAGTTTCTTCTCCGAGTACATCATTTAAGTGTTGTAGCCATTAATTATAACACAACGAAGAAACATAGAGTATTACTCAAAGTGTTTCATGTCTGAGTACTTAATTTATTTGTTATTCTGATCATAGTACATCATTTATGGGTGCTAACCATTAAAGAAAGCACACAAAACATCATACCATACTGCGAGATGTATTTCTTATCAGAGTACTTCATTTATGGGTTGTATCCATTAAAGAAAACACTACAGAGCATCATATCCTACTAAGAAGTGTTTCTGATCTTAGTACTTCATTTATGAGTGGTAACCTTTCAAGAAAACTTCACAAAGCATCATATCTTGCCACGAGAAGAGTTTCTTCTCCGAGTACTTAATTTAAGTGTTGTAACCACTGATTAAAACACAATGAAGAAACATAGATACCAATCTAAGTGTTTCATGTCCGAGTACTTAATTTACGAGTGATTCCGATCGAAGTACTTAATTTATGGGTGGTAACAACTAAATAAACATCACAAGGCATCTTACCCTACTGCGAGATGTGTTTCTTATCTGAGTACTTCATTTATGGTTGGTAACCATTAAATTAAAATCACAAAGCCACTTACCCTACTGCGAGATGTGTTTCTTATCTGAATATTTCATTTATGGTTGTTAACAATTAAATAAAACAACACAAAGCATCATATACTACTAAGAAGTTTTTCTGATCATAGTGCTTCATTTATGAGTGGTAACCTTTCAAGAACACTCTACAAAGTATCATATCTTACTACGAAAAGAGTTTATTCTCCGAGTACTTCATTTAAGTGTTGCAACCATTACTAAAACACAACGAAGAAGCATCGAATACCACTCTAAGTGCTTCATGTACGAGTACTTAATTTATATGTGATTCTGATCAGAGTACTTAATTTATGGGTGGTAACCATTATAGCAAACACCACAAATAATCGTACCCTACGCTGAGAAGTGTTTCTTATCTGAGTACTTCATTTATAGGTGATAACCATTAAAGAAAACACCACAAAGCTTCATATCCAACTAAGAAGTGTTTCTTATCAGTGTACTTCATTTATGAGTGGCATCCTTTCAAGAAAACTTCACAAAGCATCATATCTTACCACGAGAAGAGTTTCTTCTCCGAGTACTTCATTTAAGTGTTGTAACCATTTATTATAACACAAGGAAGAAGCATGGAGTACTACTCTAAGTGTTTTAAATCCGAGTGCTTAATTTATGAGTTATTCTGATCATAGTCTTCATTTATGGGTGGTAACCTTTAAAGAAAACACCATGAGAAGAGTGTTTCTGATCAGAGTACTTCATTTATGGGTTTATACCATTAAAGCAAACACCACAAAGCATCGTACCCTACTGCGAGAAGTGATTCTTATCTTAGTACTACATTTATGGGTGGTAACCATTAAAGAAAACACCACAAAGCATCATATCCTACTAAGAAGTGTTTCTGATCATAGTGCTTCATTTATGAGTGGTAACCTTTCAAGAACACTCTACAAAGTATCATATCTTACTACGAAAAGAGTTTATTCTCCGAGTACTTCATTTAAGTGTTGCAACCATTACTAAAACACAACGAAGAAGCATCGAATACCACTCTAAGTGCTTCATGTACGAGTACTTAATTTATATGTGATTCTGATCAGAGTACTTCATTTATGGGTGGTAACCATTATAGCAAACACCACAAATAATCGTACCCTACGCTGAGAAGTGTTTCTTATCTGAGTACTTCATTTATAGGTGATAACCATTAAAGAAAACACCACAAAACTTCATATCCAACTAAGAAGTGTTTCTTATCAGTGTACTTCATTTATGAGTGGCATCCTTTCAAGAAAACTTCACAAAGCATCATATCTTACCACGAGAAGAGTTTCTTCTCCGAGTACTTCATTTAAGTGTTGTAACCATTCATTATAACACAAGGAAGAAGCATGGAGTACTACTCTAAGTGTTTTAAATCCGAGTGCTTAATTTATGAGTTATTCTGATCATAGTCTTCATTTATGGGTGGTAACCTTTAAAGAAAACACCATGAGAAGAGTGTTTCTGATCAGAGTACTTCATTTATGGGTTTATACCATTAAAGCAAACACCACAAAGCATCGTACCCTACTGCGAGAAGTGATTCTTATCTTAGTACTACATTTATGGGTGGTAACCATTAAAGAAAACACCACAAAGCATCATATCCTACTAAGAAGTGTTTCTGATCGTAGTACTTCATTTATGAGTGGTAACATTTCAAGAAAACTTCACAAAGCATCATATCTTGCCACGAGAAGAGTTTCTTCTCCGAGTACATCATTTAAGTGTTGTAGCCATTAATTATAACACAACGAAGAAGCATAGAGTATTACTCAAAGTGTTTCATGTCTGAGTACTTAATTTATTTGTTATTCTGATCATAGTACATCATTTATGGGTGCTAACCATTAAAGAAAGCACACAAAACATCATACCATACTGCGAGATGTATTTCTTATCAGAGTACTTCATTTATGGGTTGTATCCATTAAAGAAAACACTACAGAGCATCATATCCTACTAAGAAGTGTGTCTGATCTTAGTACTTCATTTATGAGTGGTAACCTTTCAAGAAAACTTCACAAAGCATCATATCTTGCCACGATAAGAGTTTCTTCTCCGAGTACTTAATTTAAGTGTTGTAACCACTGATTAAAACACAATGAAGAAACATAGATACCAATCTAAGTGTTTCATGTCCGAGTACTTAATTTACGAGTGATTCCGATCGAAGTAATTAATTTATGGGTGGTAACAACTAAATAAACATCACAAGGCATCTTACCCTACTGCGAGATGTGTTTCTTATCTGAGTACTTCATTTGTGGTTGTTAACCATTAAAGAAAACACCACAAAGCATCATATCCTACTAAGAAGTGTTTCTGATCGTAGTACTTCATTTATGAGCGGTAACATTTCAAGAACACTCTACAAAGCATCATATCTTACCACGAGAAGAGTTTCTTCTCCGAGTACTTCATTTAAGTGTTGTTTCCATTAATTGTAACACAACGAAGAAGCATATATTACTATTCTAAGTGCTTCATGTCCGAGTACTTAATATATGAGTTATTCTGATCATAGTACTTCTTTTATGGGTACTAACCATTCAAAAAGCACACAAAACATCGTACCCTACTACGAGATGTATTTCTTATCTGAGTACTTCATTTATGGGTTGTAACAATTAAAGGATACACTACAAAGCATCATATCCTACTAAGAAGTGTTACTGATCATAGTACTTCATTTATGAGTGGTAACTTTTCAAGAAAACTTCACAAAGCATCATATCTTGCCACGAGAAGAGTTTCTTCTCCGAGTACTTCATTTAAGTGTTGTAACCATTGATTAAAACACAATGAAGAAGCATAGATACCAATCAAAGTGTTTCATCTCTGAGTACTTAATTTATGAGTGATTCCGATCGAAGTACTTAATTTATGGTTGGTAACCATTAAATTAAAATCACAAAGCCACTTACCCTACTGCGAGAAGTGTTTCTTATCTGAATATTTCATTTATGGTTGTTAACAATTAAATAAAACAACACAAAGCATCATATACTACTAAGAAGTTTTTCTGATCATAGTGCTTCATTTATGAGTGGTAACCTTTCAAGAACACTCTACAAAGTATCATATCTCACTACGAGAAGAGTTTATTTTCCGAGTACTTCAATTAAGTGTTGCAACCATTACTAAAACACAACGAAGAAGCATCGAATACCACTCTAAGTGCTTCATGTACGAGTACTTAATTTATATGTGATTCTGATCAGAGTACTTCATTTATGGGTGGTAACCATTAAAGCAAACACCACAAAACATCGTACCCTACGCTGAGAAGTGTTTCTTATCTGAGTACTTCATTTATAGGTGATAACCATTAAAGAAAACACCACAAAGCTTCATATCCAACTAAGAAGTGTTTCTTATCAGTGTACTTCATTTATGAGTGGCATCCTTTCAAGAAAACTTCACAAAACATCATATCTTCCCACGAGAAGAGTTTCTTCTCCGAGTACTTCATTTAAGTGTTGTAACCATTTATTATAACACAAGGAAGAAGCATGGAGTACTACTCTCTAAGTGTTTTAAATCCGAGTACTTAATTTATGAGTTATTCTGATCATAGACTCATTTATGGGTGGTAACCTTTAAAGAAAACACCATGAGAAGAGTGTTTCTGATCAGAGTACTTCATTTATGGGTTTATACCATTAAAGCAAACACCACAACGCATCGTAACCTACTGCGAGAAGTGTTTCTTATCTTAGTACTTCATTTAAGGGTGGTAACCATTAAAGAAAACACCACAAAGAATCATATCCTACTAAGAAGTGTTTTTTATCGTAGTACTTCATTTATGAGTGGTAACCTTTCAAGAAAACTTCACAAAGCATCATATGTTGTCACGAGAAGAGTTTCTTCTCCGAGTACTTCATTTAAGTGTTGTAGCCATTAATTATAACACAACGAAGAAGCATAGAGTATTACTCAAAGTGTTTAATGTCTGAGTACTTAATTTATTTGTTATTCCCATCGAAGTACTTAATTTATGGGTGGTAACTACTAAATAAACATCACAAGGCATCTTACCCTACTGCGAGAAGTGTTTCTTATCTGAGTACTTCATTTGTGGTTGTTAACCATTAAAGAAAACACCAAAAAGCATCATATCCTACTAAGAAGTGTTTCTGATCGTAGTACTTCATTTATGAGTGGTAACCTTTCAAGAACACTCTACAAAGCATCATATCTTACCCCGAGAAGAGTTTCTTCTACGAGTACTTCATTTAAGTGTTGTTGCCATTAATTGTAACAGAACGAAGAAGCATATATTACTATTCTAAGTGCTTCATGTCCGAGTACTTAATTTATGAGTTATTCTGATCAAAGTACTTCATTTATGGGTACTAACCATTCAAAAAGCACACAAAACATCGTACCCTACTACGAGATTTATTTCTTATCTGAGTACTTCATTTATGGGTGGTAACCATTAAAGGAAACACTACAAAGCATCATATCCCACTAAGAAGTGTTACTGATCATAGTACTTCATTTATGAGTGGTAACTTTTCAAGAAAACATCACAAAGCATCATATCTTGTCACGAGAAGAGTTTCTTCTCCGAGTACTTCATTTAAGTGTTGTAACCATTGATTAAAACACAATGAAGAAGCATAGATACCAATCAAAGTGTTTCATGTCTTAGTACTAAATTTATGAGTGATTCCGATCGAAGTACTTAATTTATGGTTGGTAACAACTAAATAAACATCACAAGGCATCTTACCCTACTGCGAGATGTGTTTCTTATCTGAGTACTTCATTTGTGGTTGTTAACCATTAAAGAAAACACCACAAAGCATCATATCCTACTAAGAAGTGTTTCTGATCATAGTGCTTCATTTATGAGTGGTAACCTTTCAAGAACACTCTACAAAGTATCATATCTTACTACGAAAAGAGTTTATTCTCCGAGTACTTAATTTAAGTGTTGCAACCATTACTAAAACACAACGAAGAAGCATCGAATACCACTCTAAGTGCTTCATGTACGAGTACTTAATTTATATGTGATTCTGATCAGAGTACTTCATTTATGGGTGGTAACCATTATAGAAAACACCACAAATAATCGTACCCTACGCTGAGAAGTGTTTCTTATCTGAGTACTTCATTTATAGGTGATAACCATTAAAGAAAACACCACAAAGCTTCATATCCAACTAAGAAGTGTTTCTTATCAGTGTACTTCATTTATGAGTGGCATCCTTTCAAGAAAACTTCACAAATCATCATATCTTACCACGAGAAGAGTTTCTTCTCCGAGTACTTCATTTAAGTGTTGTAACCATTCATTATAACACAAGGAAGAAGCATGGAGTACTACTCTAAGTGTTTTAAATCCGAGTGCTTAATTTATGAGTTATTCTGATCATAGTCTTCATTTATGGGTGGTAACCTTTAAAGAAAACACCATGAGAAGAGTGTTTCTGATCAGAGTACTTCATTTATGGGTTTATACCATTAAAGCAAACACCACAACGCATCGTAACCTACTGCGAGAAGTGTTTCTTATCTTAGTACTTCATTTATGGGTGGTAACCATTAAAGAAAACACCACAAAGAATCATATCCTACTAAGAAGTGTTTTTTATCGTAGTACTTCATTTATGAGTGGTAACCTTTCAAGAAAACTTCACAAAGCATCATATGTTGTCACGAGAAGAGTTTCTTCTCCGAGTACATCATTTAAGTGTTGTAGCCATTAATTATAACACAACGAAGAAGCATAGAGTATTACTCAAAGTGTTTAATGTCTGAGTACTTAATTTATTTGTTATTCTGATCATAGTACTTCATTTATGGGTGCTAACCATTAAAGAAAGCACACAAAACATCATACCATACTGCGAGATCTATTTCTTATCAGAGTACTTCATTGATGGGTTGTATCCATTAAAGAAAACACTAGAAAGCATCATATCCTACTAAGAAGTGTTTCTGATCATAGTACTTAATTTATGAGTGGTAACCTTTCAAGAAAACTTCACAAAGCATCATATCTTGCCACGAGAAGAGTTTCTTCTCCGAGTACATAATTTAAGTGTTGTAACCACTGATTAAAACACAATGAAGAAACATAGATACCAATCTAAGTGTTTCATGTCCGAGTACTTAATTTACGAGTGATTCCGATCGAAGTACTTAATTTATGGGTGGTAACTACTAAATAAACATCACAAGGCATCTTACCCTACTGCGAGAAGTGTTTCTTATCTGAGTACTTCATTTGTGGTTGTTAACCATTAAAGAAAACACCAAAAAGCATCATATCCTACTAAGAAGTGTTTCTGATCGTAGTACTTCATTTATGAGTGGTAACCTTTCAAGAACACTCTACAAAGCATCATATCTTACCCCGAGAAGAGTTTCTTCTACGAGTACTTCATTTAAGTGTTGTTGCCATTAATTGTAACAGAACGAAGAAGCATATATTACTATTCTAAGTGCTTCATGTTCGAGTACTTAATTTATGAGTTATTCTGATCAAAGTACTTCATTTATGGGTACTAACCATTCAAAAAGCACACAAAACATCGTACCCTACTACGAGATTTATTTCTTATCTGAGTACTTCATTTATGGGTGGTAACCATTAAAGGAAACACTACAAAGCATCATATCCCACTAAGAAGTGTTACTGATCATAGTACTTCATTTATGAGTGGTAACTTTTCAAGAAAACATCACAAAGCATCATATCTTGTCACGAGAAGAGTTTCTTCTCCGAGTACTTCATTTAAGTGTTGTAACCATTGATTAAAACACAATGAAGAAGCATAGATACCAATCAAAGTGTTTCATGTCTTAGTACCAAATTTATGAGTGATTCCGATCGAAGTACTTAATTTATGGTTGGTAACAACTAAATAAACATCACAAGGCATCTTACCCTACTGCGAGATGTGTTTCTTATCTGAGTACTTCATTTGTGGTTGTTAACCATTAAAGAAAACACCACAAAGCATCATATCCTATTAAGAAGTGTTTCTGATCATAGTGCTTCATTTATGAGTGGTAACCTTTCAAGAACACTCTACAAAGTATCATATCTTACTACGAAAAGAGTTTATTCTCCGAGTACTTCATTTAAGTGTTGCAACCATTACTAAAACACAACGAAGAAGCATCGAATACCACTCTAAGTGCTTCATGTACGAGTACTTAATTTATATGTGATTCTGATCAGAGTACTTCATTTATGGGTGGTAACCATTATAGCAAACACCACAAATAATCGTACCCTACGCTGAGAAGTGTTTCTTATCTGAGTACTTCATTTATAGGTGATAACCATTAAAGAAAACACCACAAAGCTTCATATCCAACTAAGAAGTGTTTCTTATCAGTGTACTTCATTTATGAGTGGCATCCTTTCAAGAAAACTTCACAAAGCATCATATCTTACCACGAGAAGAGTTTCTTCTCCGAGTACTTCATTTAAGTGTTGTAACCATTTATTATAACACAAGGAAGAAGCATGGAGTACTACTCTAAGTGTTTTAAGTCCGAGTGCTTAATTTATGAGTTATTCTGATCATAGTCTTCATTTATGGGTGGTAACCTTTAAAGAAAACTCCATGAGAAGAGTGTTTCTGATCAGAGTACTTCATTTATGGGTTTATACCATTAAAGAAAACACCACAAAGCATCGTACCCTACTGCGAGAAGTGATTCTTATCTTAGTACTACATTTATGGGTGGTAACCATTAAAGAAAACACCACAAAGCATCATATCCTACTAAGAAGTGTTTCTGATCGTAGTACTTCATTTATGAGTGGTAACATTTCAAGAAAACTTCACAAAGCATCATATCTTGCCACGAGAAGAGTTTCTTCTCCGAGTACATCATTTAAGTGTTGTAGCCATTAATTATAACACAACGAAGAAGCATAGAGTATTACTCAAAGTGTTTCATGTCTGAGTACTTAATTTATTTGTTATTCTGATCATAGTACATCATTTATGGGTGCTAACCATTAAAGAAAGCACACAAAACATCATACCATACTGCGAGATCTATTTCTTATCAGAGTACTTCATTTATGGGTTGTATCCATTAAAGAAAACACTACAGAGCATCATATCCTACTAAGAAGTGTTTCTGATCTTAGTACTTCATTTATGAGTGGTAACCTTTCAAGAAAACTTCACAAAGCATCATATCTTGCCACGAGAAGAGTTTCTTCTCCGAGTACATAATTTAAGTGTTGTAACCACTGATTAAAACACAATGAAGAAACATAGATACCAATCTAAGTGTTTCATGTCCGAGTACTTAATTTACGAGTGATTCCGATCGAAGTACTTAATTTATGGGTGGTAACTACTAAATAAACATCACAAGGCATCTTACCCTACTGCGAGAAGTGTTTCTTATCTGAGTACTTCATTTGTGGTTGTTAACCATTAAAGAAAACACCAAAAAGCATCATATCCTACTAAGAAGTGTTTCTGATCGTAGTACTTCATTTATGAGTGGTAACCTTTCAAGAACACTCTACAAAGCATCATATCTTACCCCGAGAAGAGTTTCTTCTACGAGTACTTCATTTAAGTGTTGTTGCCATTAATTGTAACAGAACGAAGAAGCATATATTACTATTCTATGTGCTTCATGTCCGAGTACTTAATTTATGAGTTATTCTGATCAAAGTACTTCATTTATGGGTACTAACCATTCAAAAAGCACACAAAACATCGTACCCTACTACGAGATTTATTTCTTATCTGAGTACTTCATTTATGGGTGGTAACCATTAAAGGAAACACTACAAAGCATCATATCCCACTAAGAAGTGTTACTGATCATAGTACTTCATTTATGAGTGGTAACTTTTCAAGAAAACATCACAAAGCATCATATCTTGTCACGAGAAGAGTTTCTTCTCCGAGTACTTCATTTAAGTGTTGTAACCATTGATTAAAACACAATGAAGAAGCATAGATACCAATCAAAGTGTTTCATGTCTTAGTACTAAATTTATGAGTGATTCCGATCGAAGTACTTAATTTATGGTTGGTAACAACTAAATAAACATCACAAGGCATCTTACCCTACTGCGAGATGTGTTTCTTATCTGAGTACTTCATTTGTGGTTGTTAACCATTAAAGAAAACACCACAAAGCATCATATCCTACTAAGAAGTGTTTCTGATCATAGTGCTTCATTTATGAGTGGTAACCTTTCAAGAACACTCTACAAAGTATCATATCTTACTACGAAAAGAGTTTATTCTCCGAGTACTTCATTTAAGTGTTGCAACCATTACTAAAACACAACGAAGAAGCATCGAATACCACTCTAAGTGCTTCATGTACGAGTACTTAATTTATATGTGATTCTGATCAGAGTACTTCATTTATGGGTGGTAACCATTATAGCAAACACCACAAATAATCGTACCCTACGCTGAGAAGTGTTTCTTATCTGAGTACTTCATTTATAGGTGATAACCATTAAAGAAAACACCACAAAGCTTCATATCCAACTAAGAAGTGTTTCTTATCAGTGTACTTCATTTATGAGTGGCATCCTTTCAAGAAAACTTCACAAATCATCATATCTTACCACGAGAAGAGTTTCTTCTCCGAGTACTTCATTTAAGTGTTGTAACCATTCATTATAACACAAGGAAGAAGCATGGAGTACTACTCTAAGTGTTTTAAATCCGAGTACTTAATTTATGAGTTATTCTGATCATAGTCTTCATTTATGGGTGGTAACCTTTAAAGAAAACACCATGAGAAGAGTGTTTCTGATCAGAGTACTTCATTTATGGGTTTATACCATTAAAGCAAACACCACAAAGCATCGTACCCTACTGCGAGAAGTGATTCTTATCTTAGTACTACATTTATGGGTGGTAACCATTAAAGAAAACACCACAAAGCATCATATCCTACTAAGAAGTGTTTCTGATCGTAGTACTTCATTTATGAGTGGTAACATTTCAAGAAAACTTCACAAAGCATCATATCTTGCCACGAGAAGAGTTTCTTCTCCGAGTACATCATTTAAGTGTTGTAGCCATTAATTATAACACAACGAAGAAGCATAGAGTATTACTCAAAGTGTTTCATGTCTGAGTACTTAATTTATTTGTTATTCTGATCATAGTACATCATTTATGGGTGCTAACCATTAAAGAAAGCACACAAAACATCATACCATACTGCGAGATGTATTTCTTATCAGAGTACTTCATTTATGGGTTGTATCCATTAAAGAAAACACTACAGAGCATCATATCCTACTAAGAAGTGTTTCTGATCTTAGTACTTCATTTATGAGTGGTAACCTTTCAAGAAAACTTCACAAAGCATCATATCTTGCCACGAGAAGAGTTTCTTCTCCGAGTACTTAATTTAAGTGTTGTAACCACTGATTAAAACACAATGAAGAAACATAGATACCAATCTAAGTGTTTCATGTCCGAGTACTTAATTTACGAGTGATTCCGATCGAAGTAATTAATTTATGGGTGGTAACAACTAAATAAACATCACAAGGCATCTTACCCTACTGCGAGATGTGTTTCTTATCTGAGTACTTCATTTGTGGTTGTTAACCATTAAAGAAAACACCACAAAGCATCATATCCTACTAAGAAGTGTTTCTGATCGTAGTACTTCATTTATGAGCGGTAACATTTCAAGAACACTCTACAAAGCATCATATCTTACCACGAGAAGAGTTTCTTCTCCGAGTACTTCATTTAAGTGTTGTTGCCATTAATTGTAACACAACGAAGAAGCATATATTACTATTCTAAGTGCTTCATGTCCGAGTACTTAATTTATGAGTTATTCTGATCATAGTACTTCTTTTATGGGTACTAACCATTCAAAAAGCACACAAAACATCGTACCCTACTACGAGATGTATTTCTTATCTGAGTACTTCATTTATGGGTTGTAACAATTAAAGGATACACTACAAAGCATCATATCCTACTAAGAAGTGTTACTGATCATAGTACTTCATTTATGAGTGGTAACTTTTCAAGAAAACTTCACAAAGCATCATATCTTGCCACGAGAAGAGTTTCTTCTCCGAGTACTTCATTTAAGTGTTGTAACCATTGATTAAAACACAATGAAGAAGCATAGATACCAATCAAAGTGTTTCATCTCTGAGTACTTAATTTATGAGTGATTCCGATCGAAGTACTTAATTTATGGTTGGTAACCATTAAATTAAAATCACAAAGCCACTTACCCTACTGCGAGAAGTGTTTCTTATCTGAATATTTCATTTATGGTTGTTAACAATTAAATAAAACAACACAAAGCATCATGTACTACTAAGAAGTTTTTCTGATCATAGTGCTTCATTTATGAGTGGTAACCTTTCAAGAACACTCTACAAAGTATCATATCTTACTACGAGAAGAGTTTATTTTCCGAGTACTTCAATTAAGTGTTGCAACCATTACTAAAACACAACGAAGAAGCATCGAATACCACTCTAAGTGCTTCATGTACGAGTACTTAATTTATATGTGATTCTGATCAGAGTACTTCATTTATGGGTGGTAACCATTAAAGCAAACACCACAAAACATCGTACCCTACGCTGAGAAGTGTTTCTTATCTGAGTACTTCATTTATAGGTGATAACCATTAAAGAAAACACCACAAAGCTTCATATCCAACTAAGAAGTGTTTCTTATCAGTGTACTTCATTTATGAGTGGCATCCTTTCAAGAAAACTTCACAAAACATCATATCTTCCCACGAGAAGAGTTTCTTCTCCGAGTACTTCATTTAAGTGTTGTAACCATTTATTATAACACAAGGAAGAAGCATGGAGTACTACTCTCTAAGTGTTTTAAATCCGAGTACTTAATTTATGAGTTATTCTGATCATAGACTCATTTATGGGTGGTAACCTTTAAAGAAAACATCATGAGAAGAGTGTTTCTGATCAGAGTACTTCATTTATGGGTTTATACCATTAAAGCAAACACCACAACGCATCGTAACCTACTGCGAGAAGTGTTTCTTATCTTAGTACTTCATTTATGGGTGGTAACCATTAAAGAAAACACCACAAAGAATCATATCCTACTAAGAAGTGTTTTTTATCGTAGTACTTCATTTATGAGTGGTAACCTTTCAAGAAAACTTCACAAAGCATCATATGTTGTCACGAGAAGAGTTTCTTCTCCGAGTACATCATTTAAGTGTTGTAGCCATTAATTATAACACAACGAAAGAGCATAGAGTATTACTCAAAGTGTTTAATGTCTGAGTACTTAATTTATTTGTTATTCTGATCATAGTACTTCATTTATGGGTGCTAACCATTAAAGAAAGCACACAAAACATCATACCATACTGCGAGATCTATTTCTTATCAGAGTACTTCATTTATGGGTTGTATCCATTAAAGAAAACACTAGAAAGCATCATATCCTACTAAGAAGTGTTTCTGATCATAGTACTTAATTTATGAGTGGTAACCTTTCAAGAAAACTTCACAAAGCATCATATCTTGCCACGAGAAGAGTTTCTTCTCCGAGTACATAATTTAAGTGTTGTAACCACTGATTAAAACACAATGAAGAAACATAGATACCAATCTAAGTGTTTCATGTCCGAGTACTTAATTTACGAGTGATTCCGATCGAAGTACTTAATTTATGGGTGGTAACTACTAAATAAACATCACAAGGCATCTTACCCTACTGCGAGAAGTGTTTCTTATCTGAGTACTTCATTTGTGGTTGTTAACCATTAAAGAAAACACCAAAAAGCATCATATCCTACTAAGAAGTGTTTCTGATCGTAGTACTTCATTTATGAGTGGTAACCTTTCAAGAACACTCTACAAAGCATCATATCTTACCCCGAGAAGAGTTTCTTCTACGAGTACTTCATTTAAGTGTTGTTGCCATTAATTGTAACAGAACGAAGAAGCATATATTACTATTCTAAGTGCTTCATGTCCGAGTACTTAATTTATGAGTTATTCTGATCAAAGTACTTCATTTATGGGTACTAACCATTCAAAAAGCACACAAAACATCGTACCCTACTACGAGATTTATTTCTTATCTGAGTACTTCATTTATGGGTGGTAACCATTAAAGGAAACACTACAAAGCATCATATCCCACTAAGAAGTGTTACTGATCATAGTACTTCATTTATGAGTGGTAACTTTTCAAGAAAACATCACAAAGCATCATATCTTGTCACGAGAAGAGTTTCTTCTCCGAGTACTTCATTTAAGTGTTGTAACCATTGATTAAAACACAATGAAGAAGCATAGATACCAATCAAAGTGTTTCATGTCTTAGTACTAAATTTAGGAGTGATTCCGATCGAAGTACTTAATTTATGGTTGGTAACAACTAAATAAACATCACAAGGCATCTTACCCTACTGCGAGATGTGTTTCTTATCTGAGTACTTCATTTGTGGTTGTTAACCATTAAAGAAAACACCACAAAGCATCATATCCTACTAAGAAGTGTTTCTGATCATAGTGCTTCATTTATGAGTGGTAACCTTTCAAGAACACTCTACAAAGTATCATATCTTACTACGAAAAGAGTTTATTCTCCGAGTACTTCATTTAAGTGTTGCAACCATTACTAAAACACAACGAAGAAGCATCGAATACCACTCTAAGTGCTTCATGTACGAGTACTTAATTTATATGTGATTCTGATCAGAGTACTTCATTTATGGGTGGTAACCATTATAGCAAACACCACAAATAATCGTACCCTACGCTGAGAAGTGTTTCTTATCTGAGTACTTCATTTATAGGTGATAACCATTAAAGAAAACACCACAAAGCTTCATATCCAACTAAGAAGTGTTTCTTATCAGTGTACTTCATTTATGAGTGGCATCCTTTCAAGAAAACTTCACAAAACATCATATCTTCCCACGAGAAGAGTTTCTTCTCCGAGTACTTCATTTAAGTGTTGTAACCATTGATTAAAACACAATGAAGAAGCATAGATACCAATCAAAGTGTTTCATCTCTGAGTACTTAATTTATGAGTGATTCCGATCGAAGTACTTAATTTATGGTTGGTAACCATTAAATTAAAATCACAAAGCCACTTACCCTACTGCGAGAAGTGTTTCTTATCTGAATATTTCATTTATGGTTGTTAACAATTAAATAAAACAACACAAAGCATCATGTACTACTAAGAAGTTTTTCTGATCATAGTGCTTCATTTATGAGTGGTAACCTTTCAAGAACACTCTACAAAGTATCATATCTTACTACGAGAAGAGTTTATTTTCCGAGTACTTCAATTAAGTGTTGCAACCATTACTAAAACACAACGAAGAAGCATCGAATACCACTCTAAGTGCTTCATGTACGAGTACTTAATTTATATGTGATTCTGATCAGAGTACTTCATTTATGGGTGGTAACCATTAAAGCAAACACCACAAAACATCGTACCCTACGCTGAGAAGTGTTTCTTATCTGAGTACTTCATTTATAGGTGATAACCATTAAAGAAAACACCACAAAGCTTCATATCCAACTAAGAAGTGTTTCTTATCAGTGTACTTCATTTATGAGTGGCATCCTTTCAAGAAAACTTCACAAAACATCATATCTTCCCACGAGAAGAGTTTCTTCTCCGAGTACTTCATTTAAGTGTTGTAACCATTTATTATAACACAAGGAAGAAGCATGGAGTACTACTCTCTAAGTGTTTTAAATCCGAGTACTTAATTTATGAGTTATTCTGATCATAGACTCATTTATGGGTGGTAACCTTTAAAGAAAACATCATGAGAAGAGTGTTTCTGATCAGAGTACTTCATTTATGGGTTTATACCATTAAAGCAAACACCACAACGCATCGTAACCTACTGCGAGAAGTGTTTCTTATCTTAGTACTTCATTTATGGGTGGTAACCATTAAAGAAAACACCACAAAGAATCATATCCTACTAAGAAGTGTTTTTTATCGTAGTACTTCATTTATGAGTGGTAACCTTTCAAGAAAACTTCACAAAGCATCATATGTTGTCACGAGAAGAGTTTCTTCTCCGAGTACATCATTTAAGTGTTGTAGCCATTAATTATAACACAACGAAAGAGCATAGAGTATTACTCAAAGTGTTTAATGTCTGAGTACTTAATTTATTTGTTATTCTGATCATAGTACTTCATTTATGGGTGCTAACCATTAAAGAAAGCACACAAAACATCATACCATACTGCGAGATCTATTTCTTATCAGAGTACTTCATTTATGGGTTGTATCCATTAAAGAAAACACTAGAAAGCATCATATCCGACTAAGAAGTGTTTCTGATCATAGTACTTAATTTATGAGTGGTAACCTTTCAAGAAAACTTCACAAAGCATCATATCTTGCCACGAGAAGAGTTTCTTCTCCGAGTACATAATTTAAGTGTTGTAACCACTGATTAAAACACAATGAAGAAACATAGATACCAATCTAAGTGTTTCATGTCCGAGTACTTAATTTACGAGTGATTCCGATCGAAGTACTTAATTTATGGGTGGTAACTACTAAATAAACATCACAAGGCATCTTACCCTACTGCGAGAAGTGTTTCTTATCTGAGTACTTCATTTGTGGTTGTTAACCATTAAAGAAAACACCAAAAAGCATCATATCCTACTAAGAAGTGTTTCTGATCGTAGTACTTCATTTATGAGTGGTAACCTTTCAAGAACACTCTACAAAGCATCATATCTTACCCCGAGAAGAGTTTCTTCTACGAGTACTTCATTTAAGTGTTGTTGCCATTAATTGTAACAGAACGAAGAAGCATATATTACTATTCTAAGTGCTTCATGTCCGAGTACTTAATTTATGAGTTATTCTGATCAAAGTACTTCATTTATGAGTTATTCTGATCAAAGTACTTCATTTATGGGTACTAACCATGCAAAAAGCACACAAAACATCGTACCCTACTACGAGATTTATTTCTTTTCTGAGTACTTCATTTATGGGTGGTAACCATTAAAGGAAACACTACAAAGCATCATATCCCACTAAGAAGTGTTACTGATCATAGTACTTCATTTATGAGTGGTAACTTTTCAAGAAAACATCACAAAGCATCATATCTTGTCACGAGAAGAGTTTCTTCTCCGAGTACTTCATTTAAGTGTTGTAACCATTGATTAAAACACAATGAAGAAGCATAGATACCAATCAAAGTGTTTCATGTCTTAGTACTAAATTTAGGAGTGATTCCGATCGAAGTACTTAATTTATGGTTGGTAACAACTAAATAAACATCACAAGGCATCTTACCCTACTGCGAGATGTGTTTCTTATCTGAGTACTTCATTTGTGGTTGTTAACCATTAAAGAAAACACCACAAAGCATCATATCCTACTAAGAAGTGTTTCTGATCATAGTGCTTCATTTATGAGTGGTAACCTTTCAAGAACACTCTACAAAGTATCATATCTTACTACGAAAAGAGTTTATTCTCCGAGTACTTCATTTAAGTGTTGCAACCATTACTAAAACACAACGAAGAAGCATCGAATACCACTCTAAGTGCTTCATGTACGAGTACTTAATTTATATGTGATTCTGATCAGAGTACTTCATTTATGGGTGGTAACCATTATAGCAAACACCACAAATAATCGTACCCTACGCTGAGAAGTGTTTCTTATCTGAGTACTTCATTTATAGGTGATAACCATTAAAGAAAACACCACAAAGCTTCATATCCAACTAAGAAGTGTTTCTTATCAGTGTACTTCATTTATGAGTGGCATCCTTTCAAGAAAACTTCACAAAACATCATATCTTCCCACGAGAAGAGTTTCTTCTCCGAGTACTTCATTTAAGTGTTGTAACCATTGATTAAAACACAATGAAGAAGCATAGATACCAATCAAAGTGTTTCATCTCTGAGTACTTAATTTATGAGTGATTCCGATCGAAGTACTTAATTTATGGTTGGTAACCATTAAATTAAAATCACAAAGCCACTTACCCTACTGCGAGAAGTGTTTCTTATCTGAATATTTCATTTATGGTTGTTAACAATTAAATAAAACAACACAAAGCATCATGTACTACTAAGAAGTTTTTCTGATCATAGTGCTTCATTTATGAGTGGTAACCTTTCAAGAACACTCTACAAAGTATCATATCTTACTACGAGAAGAGTTTATTTTCTGAGTACTTCAATTAAGTGTTGCAACCATTACTAAAACACAACGAAGAAGCATCGAATACCACTCTAAGTGCTTCATGTACGAGTACTTAATTTATATGTGATTCTGATCAGAGTACTTCATTTATGGGTGGTAACCATTAAAGCAAACACCACAAAACATCGTACCCTACGCTGAGAAGTGTTTCTTATCTGAGTACTTCATTTATAGGTGATAACCATTAAAGAAAACACCACAAAGCTTCATATCCAACTAAGAAGTGTTTCTTATCAGTGTACTTCATTTATGAGTGGCATCCTTTCAAGAAAACTTCACAAAACATCATATCTTCCCACGAGAAGAGTTTCTTCTCCGAGTACTTCATTTAAGTGTTGTAACCATTTATTATAACACAAGGAAGAAGCATGGAGTACTACTCTCTAAGTGTTTTAAATCCGAGTACTTAATTTATGAGTTATTCTGATCATAGACTCATTTATGGGTGGTAACCTTTAAAGAAAACATCATGAGAAGAGTGTTTCTGATCAGAGTACTTCATTTATGGGTTTATACCATTAAAGCAAACACCACAACGCATCGTAACCTACTGCGAGAAGTGTTTCTTATCTTAGTACTTCATTTATGGGTGGTAACCATTAAAGAAAACACCACAAAGAATCATATCCTACTAAGAAGTGTTTTTTATCGTAGTACTTCATTTATGAGTGGTAACCTTTCAAGAAAACTTCACAAAGCATCATATGTTGTCACGAGAAGAGTTTCTTCTCCGAGTACATCATTTAAGTGTTGTAGCCATTAATTATAACACAACGAAAGAGCATAGAGTATTACTCAAAGTGTTTAATGTCTGAGTACTTAATTTATTTGTTATTCTGATCATAGTACTTCATTTATGGGTGCTAACCATTAAAGAAAGCACACAAAACATCATACCATACTGCGAGATCTATTTCTTATCAGAGTACTTCATTTATGGGTTGTATCCATTAAAGAAAACACTAGAAAGCATCATATCCTACTAAGAAGTGTTTCTGATCATAGTACTTAATTTATGAGTGGTAACCTTTCAAGAAAACTTCACAAAGCATCATATCTTGCCACGAGAAGAGTTTCTTCTCCGAGTACATAATTTAAGTGTTGTAACCACTGATTAAAACACAATGAAGAAACATAGATACCAATCTAAGTGTTTCATGTCCGAGTACTTAATTTACGAGTGATTCCGATCGAAGTACTTAATTTATGGGTGGTAACTACTAAATAAACATCACAAGGCATCTTACCCTACTGCGAGAAGTGTTTCTTATCTGAGTACTTCATTTGTGGTTGTTAACCATTAAAGAAAACACCAAAAAGCATCATATCCTACTAAGAAGTGTTTCTGATCGTAGTACTTCATTTATGAGTGGTAACCTTTCAAGAACACTCTACAAAGCATCATATCTTACCCCGAGAAGAGTTTCTTCTACGAGTACTTCATTTAAGTGTTGTTGCCATTAATTGTAACAGAACGAAGAAGCATATATTACTATTCTAAGTGCTTCATGTCCGAGTACTTAATTTATGAGTTATTCTGATCAAAGTACTTCATTTATGGGTACTAACCATTCAAAAAGCACACAAAACATCGTACCCTACTACGAGATTTATTTCTTATCTGAGTACTTCATTTATGGGTGGTAACCATTAAAGGAAACACTACAAAGCATCATATCCCACTAAGAAGTGTTACTGATCATAGTACTTCATTTATGAGTGGTAACTTTTCAAGAAAACATCACAAAGCATCATATCTTGTCACGAGAAGAGTTTCTTCTCCGAGTACTTCATTTAAGTGTTGTAACCATTGATTAAAACACAATGAAGAAGCATAGATACCAATCAAAGTGTTTCATGTCTTAGTACTAAATTTATGAGTGATTCCGATCGAAGTACTTAATTTATGGTTGGTAACAACTAAATAAACATCACAAGGCATCTTACC
>CAXKVX010004597.1:0-14057 GCA_964058865.1 Eleocharis quinqueflora
GAATGAAATCATCGCAATTTGAAATATATTAATAAGTGTCGATTGATATCGATGAAAATTTCTTATATATTACGGATTTACATGAATATCAATTCTTGCTTGTAGTAAGCAACAAAATAATTTAGCATCATATTTTAGTGAGTCACAAAATAATTTAGTTGCAAACTTACAATTAACCAAGAAACAAAAAAAGATAATGTTAACGATCAACAATTCACTGGGCGTCGGAAATTTCATTAACAGAATAGTTAAAAAAACCGAAAAAGAATTCACTGACTCGAGATTTTTTTAATTGACTCCAGCTCTTTCATTTAAATAAAGAATTTGATTCAATAAAAAATTTCATTTGATTTAATAAATAACCCACTCAATCGATAAACACAGACCCAACATATTAAATGTTATTCCACTCAATAAATGCTCATTCTGGTCTCTTCTTCTCTTCTCTACGCTTTACGAGTCCTAACTTCTGAATATAAAAAAACGATGAATATCAAAGGAATGGCGAGAAAAGAGAGAGATATACCCGACGATGGAGATGGAGAGATGATCCTGGTTCTCCTGGCGATGGAGATGCTTTGGGCTCTTGGCTACTTGGCGAACGACAGTGGAGATCGAGGGTTTGGCGGGAAACTGACCTATCGGAAGTGAGAAGTGTCGTAAAGGAGGGAAAAAGGCGTGTTTACGATATCGAGGCAAAACGCGTCTCCTGATTGGTCCATCGAAGAATCGCGACGATACGCGATACGTGACGATACGCGATACAATACCTCCGTCTCGTTCCGATTCAGCCGATACGAGGGGCTTCCGATACACAGCCACGGTACGTCTTGAAGAGGCTTTGACTCGTCTCGTATCGTACGATACGTATCTTTTATCGTACGATACTAATAACTATGATATTAGCCTATATAGGCACAAGTGCTCAATGAAAATATCAAGAGTTCAGTTTTCATATTTCTATTTGGTATCAGAGCCAAACTGATCTAGGGTTAGGGTTAGCCACACAATAGCTTTTGCTGCCAAAAAAAAAAAAAAAAAAAGAGGGGGAAAATCGTAAAATCCCTTCCTTCTCTGTTGCTGGTCGCCTGGCCAGGGAGACTAGTCTCACCTGAGGGTAGCCACTGGTCGCGCCGCCAGGAGGTTGCGCCGCCATCGCTGGGTCTCCGGCCAGATCTGGTGCGTCGCCGTCGCTGCCGTTAGGTCGTTCTCACCAGATCTGACCTAGGCCGTCGCCAGGTCTCGTCGTTGGGTGTCTCTCGCCTGTTCAGATCTGCTGGCCATGTAAGCCGCCGCCGCCAGATCGTGTAGGGAGCCGCCACCGCCAGATCGTGTAGGCCGCCGCCGCTGGCTCTCTGTGGGTCACGCCGCCAGAACGCTGCTAGCTTGAAGCTCAAGGCTGGTCGCCATCCACACCGCAAACCAGTCAGCCAGCTACTGAACCGCCGAGTTGCTGCTGAGTTGCTGCTGCTAAGGCCGAGTTGCTACTGCTAAGGTCGAGCCGAGTTGCTGCTGCTAAGGCCGAGTTGCTGCTGCTGAGGCTGACCTCAATGTGCTGCGGAGACTGAACCAGATCATGAAGTGATAGCTGAAGGGGTTTCTGCAGAGGTCAGATCCATCTAGTGTCGAGACGGTCAGGTACGTCTAAGTTTTCTACCGTACCTAAGGTTTTGTACGGTTTCTCGTGCTGAAGAGAGAAGATGATCTAAATTCATCTTGGGAAGGCAAGGTCAGGTCTAAGATAAGTAGTAGGAGGTTTTCAGACTGAAGTTGATACGTACGGCATAGATTAAGTCAATGTCGGAGAAGGAGACCGAGAATGTGTTCGCAAAGGCTTGCTCGAAGCTGACTCCTGATGAGCTCGCTGTCATGGTACGAGCGTTGGCTGCGAGTCAAGCCCCTGTTGAGAGCAAGCCACTGATGCGGAAGATTGAGCTGCCACCTATCGACATGAGACTGGAAGGGCCAGCCACGTATTTAGGTTGGTCGCGTCGGGTAAGGTACATTTTAGAAGAGAAGGATCTGGAAGGGTACCTGACAGGGAAAATCGAAGAGCCAGATCAGATGGCACCAGGAAGAGCTGAGTGGAAGTCGACTCACATGCAGGTGTATATCTGGCTTTTGAGCTCGCTGAGTTCGTCTATTGCATCCACAGTGGATGGTATAGCAAAGGTGCAAGATGTCTGGGAAAAGCTGAAGAGAACCTACGATGGCGTGGGAAACAACCTGCGGGTGTATCAGATCAGGAGAGAGATCACAGCTATGGCGCAGGGGGAGAAGACTGTGCAAGACTATGCCATAGCTTTGGATCGCTTATGGTTAGATCTGAGCCATTCTAGGGTCCGACGACGATGCTGCACTGACCCAGTGTGCCATGAGATTGACATGGAGGAGAGAGTAATGGGGTTTCTCGAAGGTCTGGCACCAGCTTTTGAGTAGAGAGTTGCCATGCTATTGAGTCAGACGAAGATTCCCTCTCTTGAAGCAGTCTCAGCCATGATACAGGAGGAGAGCCGGATACAGGAGGAGAGCCGGATCGGGCTACAGGCTGGGACCAAGACATCCAGGGCGAGGTAAGAGTAATGGTGATGTTGGTATGGTTTGTAATGGTACCGGGGCGAGACCCGACAGTGCTACAACTGTGGTGAGGTAGGTCACCTGATGCATAATTGCCCTAAGCCACCAAGGCAGAGAGATGCAGGTGGGAGGGGGCAGTTTGGAAATCGTGGCCGCGGCCGTGGAGGAAGGAGAGGTGGCAGAGGTGGAAGAGAAGGCAACCGGGCACATCTGATGGTTGCGGAAGAAGAAGCTGGTGGGGAACTTACAGAGGAAGATCAGGCACTCGTTGAACCCTACTCTCAAGCGCTCAAGAACAGGCAGAAACTCACAGGTGATGAGAAGTGTGTAAGAGATGATGCATCTACCTCATCTTCGGCTAGGGGTAACTCTGCTTCTCTTGCATATTCAGCCACAGGTAGTTGTGACACTCTTGCTCTTGCCTCAGTACTCACGAAATCACCAGACTGGATAGTTGATTCTGGTGCGTCTCGCCATGTGACTGGGGCTGTTGGAGAGTTTTCTTCTTATACTCACCTAGCAGTCCCAGAGAGCATACAGACTGCCGATGGTACGACTCAGCTTGTAGTTGGTAAGGATATGGTGAAATGTACCAACACTCTGACATTGTCTAATGTGTTGCATGCTCCTTCTTTTCCTGTGAATATATTATCCATAAGTGCTATTATATCACAACTGAAATGTGTTGTTTTGTTCGATATTCCTAAGGTGATCTTCCAAGAGAAGGGAACCGGCAGGCTGCTTGGGACTGGCACTTGGCATAGTGGGCTGTGGTACGTAGATAGGGGGAGTATGGACTCAGCTCTCTCATCTATCGTAGGGAGAACTGGAGAAGTTGAGAAGGATGTGGAGGACTTATTGTTGCTTCATCATAGGCGTCTAGGTCATCCTTCATTTCCTATTTTGAGTAGGTTGTATCCATTTTTGTTTGGAAAGGCTAATAGGGCAAAATTGATGTGTGATGCGTGTGAGTTAGGTAAGCATACCAGAAGCTCTTATGCTAGCTCTGGTGATAGGAGTTCTTGTGTGTTTGACTTGGTTCATTCAGATGTATGGGGACCGTGTCCCGCAACTACTTTAAATGGGTTTAGATATTTTGTTTCTTTCATTGATTGTTTTTCTCGTGTGACATGGCTTTACTTGATGAAGAACAAAAGTGATGTGCTTACTTGCTTCAAAGATTTTCACAAAATGGTTCAGACACAATACGGTGCAGTTGTGAAGGTATTGAGGTCCGACAATGGGACAGAGTATACCAATAGAGCATTCGGAGAATACTTGTCATTCCAGGGAATACATCATCAAACCACGTGCCCGTACACACCAGAGCAGAATGGAGTAGCAGAACGGAAGAATCGGCACCTTCTTGAGGTAACTCGGAGCATGATGATCTCGATGAACGTTCCAAAGTATCTATGGGGACAAGCAGTTCTGACAGCAGCCTATCTGATTAATAGGATACCCTCGAGAATTCTGGATTGGAAGTCTCCGATAGAGATATTAAAGGGTAAGAACGAAAACATTGTTCCTCTTAGAAATTTTGGATGTGTGTGCTTCGTGCAGGACAACAGACCAAATGTGGGAAAGCTTGATCCCAGGGCCGTGAGATGTATCTTTGTTGGGTACTCGGGTACTCAGAAAGGTTATGTGTGTTGGAGTCCAGTAGAAAAGAGATTGTTTGTGAGTATAGATGTTACATTTCGCGAGCTCGAACCATACTACTCTTCAGAGGTGACATCTCCTTTTGGAGACTCGTCCGATACAGAAGGTATGAGACGAGGGGGAGAAACTAGTAGTGATGGTGAGAGGATAGTATGTGTGGACATTCCATGTCCTATCGAGAATTCTGTCGTAGTTGAGCAGGAAGGAAGGGAATCGACTGGAGTTGACTCGCAGATTGAGAGAATGGGGGTTGTGATTGAGTCAGAAGGAGGTAGAAATCAATCTCAGGGGGAGCTGAGATATCGAAAGGTGTATGTCAGAAGAGGAAAGCAGAATGAGGGAGAAGTGCCTCCTGTTCTAGTGCCAAGTCCCTTGTCCCTGCCTACTCCGACTCTTGAGACACCTACACCATCCACCTCAGACTCAGAACATCCAGGTGATATGATTCCTCTCCTTATTTCTAGTCCCCTATCGGTACGGAGGACCGAACGCGTAAATGCGGGAGTTCCTCCTGACAGATATGGTTTTCCAGTTGATATTGCTCAGTTTGTCTCTTACTCTCATATATCACCTGTACATGGAGCATTCATTGCATCATTAGACAATGTCTCTATCCCTAAGTGTTGGCAGGTTGCTAAGGAAGATTCGAAATGGAAAGAAGCCATGCAAGAGGAGCTCGGGGCTCTCGACAAGAATGGAACTTGGAAACTTGTGTCACTACCCCCAGGCAAGAAGGCGGTCGGATGCAAGTGGGTCTTTACAGTGAAGCAAAATCCAAAGGGCCTCATTGAGCGTTACAAGGCCCGACTGGTGGCAAAGGGATATAGCCAGACTTATGAGATCGACTATGATGAGACCTTCGCACCGGTGGCAAGGATGAGCACAGTAAGAACATTGGTTTCGATGGCAGCAAATGGGGGATGGCAGTTACACCAACTCGATGTGAAGAATGCTTTCCTTCATGGCGATTTGTTAGAAGAGGTGTACATGGAGGTCCCATCGGGATTTGGCACAAAACAGACGATAGGTAAGGTGTGCAGGCTCAAGAAGTCGCTCTATGGGTTGAAACAGTCTCCTAGGGCCTGGTTTGATAGATTCAGGAAGGCTATGATAGGCATGGGCTATAAGCAGATCAATGCCGACCACACAGTGTTCTTTAGACAACATGGTGGCCACATTACTATGTTGGCTGTATATGTCGATGACATGATTATCACCGGAGATGATGAGGGGGAGATTGCTCAGTTGAAGGTGAGATTGGGAAAGGAATTTGAGGTGAAGGATCTAGGACCACTTAGGTACTTTCTTGGGATTGAGGTTGCTCGTGGCGCAGAGGGAATTGTGTTGTCCCAAAGAAAGTACGTCTTAGACCTGCTCACAGAAACAGGCATGTTGGGGTGTAGACCTGCAGTTTCCCCAATCGACTTGAAGGCGAAGATAAGCGAAGAGGCAGGAGAATCGGTTGATCGTGAGAGGTACCAAAGACTGGTAGGTAGATTGATCTACTTGGGTCATACTCGGCCGGATATCTCATTTGCTGTGAGCGTGGTGAGTCGCTACATGCACGACCCTCGAAAGGGCCATTTGGACGCAGTCTATCACATTCTGAGGTACCTGAAGAGTGCACCGGGAAAGGGCCTGATCTTCAGGAAAAATGGGCACATGAACATCGAGGGTTACTGTGATTCTGACTGGACTAGTTGTCACGATGACAGGAGGTCCACATCTGGCTACTGCATGTTTGTTGGGGGCAATTTGGTCTCGTGGAAGAGCAAGAAGCAGCCAGTTGTCGCGAGATCAACGGCATAGGCTGAGTATAGGGCTATGGCATTGGGAGTTGCTGAGATGATGTGGCTAAAGGGGTTATTGGAAGAGCTCAAGGTGAATCACGGAGCTAGGATGAAGTTGTGGTGTGATAGCAAGTCAGCGATCAGCATTGCCAACAATCCTGTGCAACATGACAGAACCAAACATGTGGAGATCGATAGATTCTTCATAAAGGAGAAGTTGGAGAGTGGACTATTGGAGCTAAGCTACATAGCTACTGGAGATCAAATAGCCGACTGCCTCACCAAAGGACTCAGTTCAATAGATCTAGTTAGGTTATGTGACAAGATGGGCTTGATGGATATCTTTCGCCCATCTTGAGGGAGAGTGTTGAATTGTATTGTAGGCTTACACAGTTATAGATATTGTAGGGACCTTTTAGTAAGAAGCAGAATTTAGAGAAGATCAGAGACTCATATGTAAGATGTAATATTAGCCTATATAGGCACAAGTGCTCAATGAAAATATCAAGAGTTCAGTTTTCATATTTCTATTAAATACAACAGAACGGGGCTTCATTATGGCCTCAACATTCATTCTAATGGAACACCACACAGTACTTGACATCTCCAGTTTCTGTCTAATTCGTGCTAGAAATTCTTCTGCCCAAGGCTCTCTCTCACCTCTCATGCTTATTCTAGAAAAATACATGGCAAGAAAAAGATATAACACTAACATACAATTCAACCTTACCTCATTAGTTGATTTTCGCCCTTTGCTCCCTAGACTTTTTTCCTATATGAGATGATATTAAGCATCAACATCTTATATCTCAGAAGAAAGAATTATATTTCTGCAACACATAATGAGTAAATGATTTTGTTTTCAGCTAACCTGGCAACATAAACCTTGTAAATATGAAGAAGTTGCATTGAGATTACACCTGTGGCCTTTTCAGCTTCTCATTGCTAAACAGATATGTCACAGGATACCCCAGTAACCACCTTCAAGAGGGCAAAAAGTGAAGAAATAGAGGTTATTTAGTAGATTCATACCATTCAACGCCAGGTTCCTCTTTCCATTTTTCTATTAATTAGTTGTCTGAAATTGTAAATTACCCATTTAAAGTAGGGATGGATATTTCGATATTCTGAATTAGGTCCGTCAGATCAACACAGACAGATCTAAAAGCATTTTTCTCTGATGATTTTGACCTTTTAGTTTCTTCACTTGGTACCACAGGTAGGAGATCAGTATCCAGTCCAGTAGGAAACGTTTGTGCAATCATCTTTTGTACTTGTACCAATTCTGTTGCCAGTTTGTTTCCTTCTACATTTGATGGCAATAACTACAAAAAGAGGGAAGGATAGGTCTGGGAATCAAACGAAGTACCAGATTTTCTACCAGTACATAATGTACCAATATAGAATACATACGTTATAAGTTCCTCATTAGAATTTAGTTAACATTTCTACAAATGAAGCAAAGCTATACAAACAAAAAAAAGGATCTATTACAAGTACTGTGTTAAACCAGATCTTCACAGAACCTCGAATATAGTGATTATTTTGGCTTAGGATCAAACCGTTCATCATTTTAAACCCAGGCAGTTGGCACTGCTAAAACCACCTGGTACTAATAGAAAAACTAACCCTAGGAGGTTCTGTTTCAGTATCCAGTAAATAAAGCTGATGTGACATTTGAAGGCTCGAGAAAGCAAGCTCCGCAAGACCTCTGACAAGAATCAGATATGCCATATCTGATTTGATCATAACCCTTAGGGGTTTCAGGATCATTGCCTCCTAGAAAGAACATAAACAATAAAATACATAAGAATACAAAACAGTATAAGAAAGATTAATTTTGAAATTATCAAAGAATACCTATTGAGCATAGTACAGGAGTCTAGAGAGATTATGTTGAAGTTCAGGCATTATTCCATCATAGTATACAAGTGTTACTGACCTTAGCCCGGTGCAAAGAACAAGAATATCTATGATTCAAGACAGCAGGCAAAACATGGCTGAGAACTTTAAAAGATATCCATGAAGAACATTTGTAACTTCAAATAGGCCGTTGCAATTTCATGTATCAGGTTATTCATAAAAAAGTAAAAAGGACAAACAACAACACAGATTGCAGATGCATCTAAGCCTCTTGAAGAATTAAATGCTCCGAAACCATGGACATGTTTTCTGAAGCATCTCATTTTGATAGAAGTATGTGTTAGATTCGGAATATTGAGGCAATATTTGATATTGCAGTATAGGGAAGGTTGGGTGGACTCAAAGCAAGGTATCACAGAGTATCTTTGTTCAAAGGAGGTAGTAATTCCGTTGTTTGTTTCCATATTTATGAAAGTGTTAGTGTTAATGCAAATACTCTAGCACTTGGGGTTCTGCATATGCACTGTTCGATGGAATGCTCCTTAGAACTTGGTTTTGGTTTTGAGGTAAAGCAATAGATAAAGATTTGAAAGGATAAGAGAGGTGGCACTTGGAGTGAGGCCTGAGACGCCAGCTCACACGGGCAATGCACGAGTCCACAACTGCGAGCATTTCGTCGAACACCTGGGCTTCATCCATCTGTGGTTTTCTCTCTCTTCTTTCCTCTCAAATTAATTATAGATCGATTCGAGGCCTCTCCAAAATATGTTATGGTTAACATTTTCTTTTGATTTTGATTTGTTGCTAATAATCAAATACCTAGCAGACTATCAGGCCCAAGTGATGCTAAGCCCAAACTACCACAACCAATTACTCTGGCGCTCTGCCGAAACGATATCCTCTGCGTCCAGAAAAAATGGGTGCTCTCTGCATTCACTAATCTGGATCGTTCGATTAGATTTGAACGGATGTAATTTTATAATACAAAAGCTCTCCTGAATCATATAATTAGCGGTCAAGCGTTCAGATCTAATCAGACGGTTCAAATCAGTAAGTGCAGAGAGCACCCATAAAAAATGGGTGCAGAGGATACGAGTCCGCGCTCTGCCAATACCTGGAACCGTATCTTCTGCATGCAGTTAATTTAGATCATTAGATTAAAAATTAATTCTCGACTGTCACTAATGTGATTAGATCAGATCGTTGATTTTTAATCATTAGATTAATCGTTTCAAGTTTATTTTCTAATTTATTTGTGAGTGTGTATTGTAAGTCTACAGATAATGAATAAAAAAAAAACCGTGAACAAATTAAGTTTTTGATATAACTTAATCCACTCCGCAAGTTGTTGATAACTTAATATTATTTATTTATATACTACCCCTTATTCTATAAAATATCAAATTTTGTTACATTCAACGCGCGATTATACACTTCTGTATAACAGGTAAACAAGTACTTTAATTAGTGAAACACAAATATTGTGTTTACTAAACGATTACTATGTAAGGTACTTTCATTCAGTGGCGGATTCAGGATTCTCGTCAGGGGGGTTCAAGATTTACGGTATTTTCCAGAGGGTTCGAAATGATGGTTATTCTTGCAAAAAAATTATTTTACATGTTCATTTATGCAAAAAAATTTCAAATATATGGTTATTTGTGAAATTTTTTTAAAAATATATGGTCATTTTTGAAAAAAAAATTTCCAGGGTGTGCAGCTGGGACAACGTGGCTCCGCCACTGCTTCCATTTGTTTATCTACTTGACTCTCTTTATATCAAAGTACAAGTTTTCATTATATTTTAAAAGGGAGCTGATACGTAGATATCAATTAATGATATCAATTTTGTTATGACATTTAGTTGTGTTATTCTGCACATTATTTGAGTTATTATGCATGTTATTTTTTGTACCGAAATAGTTATACATGTTATCGATTTTATTATATACCTTTAGTGGAGTTATCATGCACATTATTTGAGTTATTGTGCACGTTATTTTTTGTATTGAAATAGTTATACATGTTATTTTTTGTACTGAAATAGTTATGGTATAACATGCATAATAACTCAAGTAATGTGCAGGATAACTCAACTAAATGTGCATAATAAAATCGGTATCAATAGTTGATATCAAATGTGGTATCTACAAAACATTATCCATTTTAAAAAAATAGTTCTTTCTTTCAACATATCGCAATTAATATAAAAATACTCATTTAACAAAATTGGTTTAATTGTAATAACTATTTCACGTTTCACATTTACATCATTGTACTGAGAATGGAGAAATTCCATGAATATCCTTCAAAAACTACAATATAACATATATTTTTCTCTAAATTCTAGTATTACTTATTTCTCTCTTTAAGCAACAGAAACATAAAAAGACAGCCAACAAAAAGCAACATGAAGAAGAAAAATGAAAAAATAAGGTTTGTTTATCAATTAAAATATAATTTTTGAAAATCAATTTTATGAAATCTAGTTTTAAAATACAATTTTTGAAAACACAACCGTAAGAACTTTCTTTATAGTTCAGGTTAGAGTTTTTTGGGAGAATTGGATGAAGATAAAGATGAATTTGTGTATAAATGAGGGAGCCTTGAGAATGGAATTGAAGTTCTTGAGGAAGGATCAATGTTGTATAAGGTTTGTTTACTTCTGACTTTTGTTTTTTTTTTTATAGAAATTTCAAGAGGTTTTTGTTTGTTTAATGTTATGACTTGTTGTGGTGAAAATATTTGAACTAGTGTTTGTTTGATGTGGTGAAAAACAATTAATTTTAATGTTATGTAATTATATTTTAATTTGTTTTGATTTTTTGTCGACGTGACTTTAATGTTGTTGTAGTTTACATGTATTTTTTTTCTTCTATTTTTCAAGATTTTTCTATAATTTGTTTGGCTTTATTGTACATCGTTAGTAGTTGTAAACGGTTAAAAATATTGCACATTTTGATGTTTTGACCATTAAATGTAACGTTCAACGAATCAAATTCTGACGTTTATTAAACACAACGTAAGAGAAAAGAAAATTTCGTTACACTAATAAATAACGCAAGTAGATATTTGAATCACTGTTGACATCTACACAATATTATTATTATGTACAACAACCCCGTACGCTACGGTACCCATTTCTCGAAGAAGAAGACTTCTCAACTGAAAGGAGGCATCCATTTCATTCTCCACTTCCTACTTCCTAGTTCCTTCCTGCTGCCGATTACTGCTTGTTGGACTTATATGGATCAAGCAATTGAACAACAATTTTCTTAAGATATATTTTTTGTTTGAGATAGATTGATTGTTGGAGATGGAGACCTCAAATTCAAAGGGGATAAGGTTGGGTTCTACTTCTACTATTCTCCTCCCTTGCGCTTGCGGGCCCACCTCCTTATCTCCAACAAAGACTCTACCTCAGCTCTCAAGCGCCAAATCAAAACAGGACCTCTTCTCATTTCTCATTTACCCAAAAAGAGAACCTTCTCAACACATATAAGCCCTTTTTTGAAAGCTTGGCAGCAGCTGCCAAGAATCAACAAATATAAGCCTTTCTTTCTTTCTTTCTTTCTTTCTCTCTCTCTCAAATTCTTTACACATTCTTTTTGCTGCCACCAAAGAACAGCCTCGTTTCTACGCGTCTATGTCTATATCCCACTTTTTGATTGGTTCGACTTGGACCACAACAGAGGCATAACCGCATAAGCTTACACATACCACAGATATGCTTCCACCAAAAACATAACGGTTTTGAAAAACCTAATAAAATGATTGTAGGAACCCGACCCAATAGGAGATAACGCCAGATCTAATCAATTAATGCAAGATATCGTTGGTTAGGAAGCCTAATATATTTCTTATCATGTCATCGTCAATTTTGGATTATTAAATTTGCCATTGCGCTCGTAATGCGAGCTCAATATCTATGGCCCCTAGAAAACCAAGCGGTATTTGAGATGTATCAAGAATTTGCAATGATAAAAAATTCTTCTCTTTTTTGTAAAGAAGGAAACACTCCAATAAAATAATATTTATTGTCCACCCAAATTGATCCAAAAGCGCTCAAAACTAAAGCAACGATCTTAATTAAGTTATAATAAATTGAAATCACACTCTAATCCCACTTCTCTCTGCATTGAATGGTTTTCTTTTCATTATTAAATGATACGGAGAGATTCTAGAGAACAAAAGCAAAGCGCCAAGTAAGCTCCAGAGTTCAGACAAAGTTCGAAGAACTGAAAATTTGTAGTTGCTGTTGCTACAACTACGAGTCTTTCTTAAAAAAAATAAGAAAAAAGAAGTGTACGAATCCAATTTGTCAGTATCTGGCAACTTGTGATTTGTTAAAGCACATAAATTCAAAGCGAGACAAAATGGTGAGTGATGGCACCGTCTTATCTTATCCACTCGTTCATAAAATCTGCCACATATTACAGATCTTCTGTGGCAGCGAGACCGTCATCCTATGATGTATTGATGGAACCTGTACTTGGAATTTTACATTTCAAAGATTTTGGTTCCACATACCAGCAAATTGCTTTACGGTGTGCAGTGGCCAAATTGCCACGCGGAACCGGGAGTTGTTAAATCAGCATAGTGCATAGAAACAAATTTTGACATTCAAAATTTTAGATAAAGTTGGAAAAGACTCCTAATTCAAATTCCAAATCCGGCTTATATTAAGCATTATACTGTACTTATTCTTTCAATCGGAAAAATGTAAATAAAAAAAAAAAGAACAAAGATGAGGCTACATCAGGTGACCTCCACGCGGGACAGTAGCTGAATAGAAAACCACCAAATGTTTACCACGTGTCATCAGCCATATTTGTAAAAATCAGAAGTTGGGTCCCACACCACCCACCAAAGAAGAAGAAATTATCCATCATTTGCCTAAGATAAAAAAAGAAATTATCCGGTCACTTGGAAATAAAGTTGGGCCCACCCGAAAGAGGCACAACAGCACAGCACAGACCAGAACAGAACAGAACCGGATGCTAAATTGCTGATGCTATAGTACTAGTAGTTTCTCTTCTCAGTCGTTGTTACTAATTATCTCGCCAATGCTCGGCGCAGCACAGCACCAAGCACCTGTGGATGGCTGAGGTGAGGCAGGTGTCCCTCCGTCGGCAACAATTCAATGGTAGTACGCCCACCCAAGCGAGCTTTCAGATACGCTGCCACCGACGGCGGCACCGACATGTCGCTCGCAGTCTGCACGATCACGCAAGGCACTCTCACCAGCCCCAAAACGCCGCGTAAGTCGCTGTTGAACACGGTGCGGCAGACGAACAGGGAGATGTCGGGCCGCATGTTGAACAGCGTGCGGCTGAACTCTTGCACTGCTTCGGGCACATCCGCTCCCACCACCAGCGGTGCGTATCCCTGCACCCATGATTTGTAGTTCGTCTCCATTGCTGCGAGCACTGCCTCTATCTCGCCTCGCTCGAATCCCCCGTGGTACTGGTTGTCGTTCAGAAATCTACACTTACATAATGTATGTAATTAGCTATGTATATAAAAAGCCTCCATTCCCCAAACTGGAGACTGGAGAGGAAGGAATTCCACAATTGATCGGTAAACGGTTAAAGAGATCTGTTAAATTAAATGATTGGGTATTCGGCTACTTTAATTTGGTGTGTCGTGTACAGCTCCATTGCCACACCTGTCGCAATTTTGTTGGACTATCTAAAACGCTAAATTCATCGCCACTTGCAAAACCAACGAACAACAATCGTTAGCTTCTCTAGCATATATTTTCTTGCTAAATATTCATAAGAAAACAAGGAACCCCATACACACTTTATCCAGAAGGGAATTCAGATCTTCTATAGTAATAATTATCCAACAGTCAGGTAATAATTATTAAGTCTAAAAAGATAGTATCAATCTAATCAATCACACAAATTCAACTCAAAAGAAAGAAAATTGACCTTGGAGAGGCACCTATCAGCACAAGCTTGGCGAACAATTCGGGCCGTCGGATTGCAGCAAGGATCCCGATCATGGCCGACACTGAATGACCCACGAAATAGCACCGCTCGATCCTCAGAGCATCCAGCACCGCAAGCAGGTCGTCGACGTACGCTTCCAAAGTGGTGTACCGGTGAAAATTGAAGTGGTCGGGATTCACGCTTCCAGAGCAAACCAGGTCGTAAGTCA
>CAXKVX010004598.1:0-19823 GCA_964058865.1 Eleocharis quinqueflora
CCTTGTTTAATGGATGGATATTCATCCATGTGAAATTGGTAAGGTCCTTCGAGTATATAGAATTTTCTAACTTGGTCTCTTTCATTTGCAGGATATTCTAAAATTTGTGGACGTTTACCTGGATCTCTCTCGTATCTAGATGACCCACCAATTCCTGACCTTTGATGATGATGCTGCTCTTGATCGACATTCATTGCATCTGATGTGGGTTCAGAAAGCTGATTTTCAAGCCTTGGTGTGCTCGTTGAAATTGGAGTCTCCTGATTTGAATTCTCTTTCGATTTGAAATAAGAGTTTATGGTCTTTCTCTTAGGCATGATTTTTAGAATTTTAATGTGTATTAGTGTATGAATTCAGAATTTTGTTGAATTAATTGTAATAGTTTTCTTGTCGCTGTCGACATTTTATCTCACATTTCAGTTAGGAAATTTATTCTAGTATCTCACATTACAGCTATATAGCCTATATATTTCATTGTATATTGCTTTCCTTATTATTTTATAACTTCCTTTTGTTGTTTGACTTAAATTAAGAAAGATATAATTGGGCTATAAATCGATATGAGCTAGAGTCAAATTTAATGACGTGGCTCAATCAAATGGAAGGGGCTAAGACATACCAAAAAGAAATAGACCAATTAAATACCATATATCTATTCAATGTTTTGAATTTTATGGAGGTGGCTTAGCCACCTCTAGCTTATAACTAAATCCGCCCCTGATAATACTTGCCATTTTATTGGTCTCAATGTGGTCAAAGTGGGTCCCGGTGCAATTAATTATAGAAAAATAAAAATAAAAATTAATTTTTGAGATTCGCTTTGAATTGAAAATTTATTTTATATTAAATATTTGAAAAAATATACACTATATTATTTTATATAAATAAATTATGCACATGATATGAAAATATATAATATTATCATTAATTTACATGAGATATATATATATATATATATATATATATATATGTGATATGAGAAATAATTTACAATTTGTCTATTATAAATATTTTTACATACGAACAAAAACAACTTTTGCATCATATATCATGTTTTAATCAAAAGGAAATGAGAGATTAATTTAATCTGTGTCGAATCCGGCGCAAATGAGGAGCACGAATTTTAATCATGGTTTTGATTTTGATTTGATGAGAATTTGTTTTTAATTAATTACATTCAGACACCATTCCAAGATGAGTCCGTATCTGCTGTTATTTTTGGTATAACAGGACTCTGTTATTTTCTGATCCGACCGTTCATATTTTCACACAGATGAACGGACGGCTCAGATGGACTGCATGGAGTTTGATGTATTATATATTTTAACCGTTAGATCAAAAATAGACGATCAGATCTGAAAATAACAGAACTCTGATATCTCCTGAATAACAGCAGATATGATTCCTTCCAAGATACTGATTGATACAAACGTGCGTCGACAGCCCCCACGAGGCCACGACTTGTGCACCGAGTCTCCTCATTCCATTACTTATTTCCTTTCCTTTCGTCTCTCTTATAAGTTATAACCTTTTTTTTTTCTTCTTTGCATGCTCTATTAATTACTTTCTCTACCTCAATTCCTCAATTTCCCTTCCCTGATCGAATGAATTTCTAGCTCTCTGCTCATTCCTCATTCTATTGTATTTGTCTCCATCTAAAAAAGGAGACGAAGCGAAGAATAAATCTCGACTAGCATCGAATCAATGAATAGTATGAAGACTAGAAGTAGTGTCGAGAAAAAACTAACGATTAGATGGATTGTCTTACTGTGTATATGTTGCTTTTGCCTTGGGATGCTTTTCACAGAGAGGTCAGTCTCCTTCTTTTTGTGCGTGTGCGTGTGCCTGTGCGTGTGTGTGAGTGTTTTCATCTGTGTTATAATTAATTCGACGAAATTTTGTGCATTTATGTGATGGTATAAACTGGCTATTACACAATGTCGGTGATTTAATTTTGTATCTTTTACAAAGACATTTAAGTATCTGCTGCCTCAAAATTTGGTGCTTTCTATCTGGTGCGTGCATTCAAATTTTCCCAATATGTGATTGATGTCATAATTTTTGTTTCCTTTTAATTGTTTGGAATACAGTAATGAACGCATGTGTTTTTTTGGCCTGGGTAGTCAGAATTATACACAATTGTGCATCAACTTTTCTTAACTGGACCCAATTTTGTTTATCATTTATGTAATAATGTGTCAAGCAAAAGTCACATTGAGCATCAACTGAATGTGCATTTATGAATGTGCAATCAACCAAAAGAAAAGTGACAATTTGGTACGACTCAGGTTTGGGCCTTCGCCGGATTCAGATAATGAACCAATTTCAGAGAAACAGAAACATCGAGAGCTGGAGATGATGCCTGAAGATTGTTCTACCAAAAGGGTCGGTATTTGTCAATTATTGTATGGGTTACCTAATTACAAAATATAAGGAATACCAGATAATTCTGAGAGGGAAGAAATCTAAGAAGTTCTAACTGTGTCTGGTATGGCCTATTAACGGGCACAGGGAATATGGCATAAAATTCAATATGAAATTAATAAATATAAAAGAGATCTCCTCTGACTGACATTTCTGGTATGTGGCAGTAGCACACTCTTAGTAAGAGGTCTCATGGGTGTCTATTAAGTTACTAAAGTTTCTAATTATAATTTCTGGTTTCAAGTTTACTAAAACAACTGGTCTGATCTAATCTGCTATTATGTTGTGATACAGTATCAATGTAAAGATTAAAAAAAAAAAAGTTGAACCGTGCTTAGATATGGCTTTTTATGGAATCTAAGTTTCTGTTTTTCTCTTAAGGCAATAGATATAAGATATATAAAAAAATAAGCAGCTATTCTGAATATAATTTTGAGTTTTAATATTCCAGAAACATGGGATCAGTACAGGTATCATGAGAGAGGTGGCCAAAACTCATGATGCAATCCAGTAAGTGATTTATACCACACTGGCTTACCTTCTCTGAATAAGTGTTATTACACATGCTCTTTAATTCGCTTTTTGAGTTCACACTTAACAAGATATAAACAAATTGAGTTTTCATTGTAAAGCTGGTTGTGAATTTGGGCTTAGCTAGACTGCAATACATGATCATTCTAGAAATGGGAGTGGATGGAAGATTAATCTTTTCTAAGCTCGTTATATGTACAGTTGATGATCCATTGGGCAATAAAATCTAGTCTGGATTGCAGGAATCAAGTTATTTTCTTGATTGGTTGACATTAATTTTTTCTGTCCTCAGATCATTAGATAAGAGTATATCGACTTTGCAAATGGAGTTGGCTGCAAAAAGAAGTGCTGAAGAGTTGCTGACAACTGATTCTCCTGCAACAACAGCTACTGGTAAAAACAAGGCCAAGGCTTTTATTGTGATTGGCATTAACACGGCCTTTAGTAGCAGGAAGAGACGGGACTCAATAAGAGAGACTTGGATGCCACAAGGTTAGATGCATGTACATTTTCTGTTTATGGGGTTGATTATTTGCTTTTTTAGAAAATTACATTCATGTCCCTGAAATTTGTTAAATGATTGCTTATATTTTACGCTTTCGCCAATTGTGGATATTATCATGTGGCACTGTGAAACATGGTTTTCTCTTACATGGTATTCTCTTACAGATATGAGGTCTTCGAGCGAGCCTTTTTTTTGTATGAACAATTTCATAATTCATAGCCTTAGGAAAATTCACACAATACCCAATTAGAACCCTTTAAGATCATAGGTATATCTTGCTGGTTCTTCCCTTCTCTCTTCACTCTATTTGTTATTTCATTGAGATAATACCCAAAAGGTCTTTATCATGCTTGCATCATATTTGAACTTTCATGGGTACACTAGAATGCCCCTCTTTTCTTATTTATATATATATTTCAATTATGTTCTAGGTGATAAGCTTCAACGGCTAGAAGAGGAAGGAATTGTTGTTCGATTTATGATTGGCCACAGGTAAATCATTACCTGTGTGGTTGTGTGTGTGACTATGGTAAAATGACAAAAAGTATTACTCATTATCCCCATCTGAGTTTGAAATCATGCTTATGGAATCTGATAGACCTGCTGTCAAAATAATTCCTGTTCTTTGTAGGTTTGATCTGTATTCTGGTCATTGTTTTTAGTACCCTCTTTTAGCATTTCCTGTTTTAATGATGTCTGTGTAACTTATTAAAGCATAATCGAGACTTCAATGAAGACTTTGGTCAAAATGAGTAAAAGAACAAAAAAATCAATTGAACTGATCTGTAATTTCTGTTTTAGTTGTCACCAAGTCCAATGTATATAAATTAATTCATATTGTTGAACTCATTATTGTAGTATTCTACAGTTAACTTTTCTTTCTTTGTGTGAGGCCAAATGCAATAACATTTAATGAACTTTTTAAAAGATCCTTTGTTTTTTTTTCTGAAATGCTGTAAGTTATCATAGTTTCCCTCTTTCCAAAAAGGAAAACACAAAGAAAAAACTCAAATACATTTAGAGCATGATTTGGTTATGCTCCTAGGACTACTCTAGTGCGATAGAATTTATCCCATTCCAATAATTTACTCTAGTCATGATCTAATGGTAATAGAGGCATTTATTTTTCAGTTTTCTTCAAATGTTTTTATAGTCATCCATAATAGTTGGGCTTTGCATACAATAAAAGAGAGTTCTCTAAATCTTTTTTGCACCACATTTGAAATTTTTGAAAGAACGAGCAAAGATATACCTATGGAATCTATTGATCTAATGGTAATAAGATGCATTTATTTTTCAGTGTTTCTTCAAATGTTTTTCCTTGTGGTTCTGGATTGAAATTTATTTCTGCAAAGCAATTCTTCCAAAAGTTCTTTTATTATGCATCAATAACCTACAAACTCATGGAATCTATTGATTATTATTTATCTTTGACTTATTTCTAATTTTGTTTGTTGTCTCTGGAATCTAGTGCTATGTCAAACAGCATCTTAGATAAGGCCATAGATTCAGAAGATGCATTGCATCACGACTTCCTTAGGCTGGTAATCAATTTAATACTGTTTAACATCTTTATGCATAATAACTTGATATCCCATTTAGGGTCTATGATTGAAATTTAAATAAGTAATGAGATCTAATAATCACTGGAGCCTTCCTCTTGAAATCTAATATGACATTACCAATTTCTTAATTAGATGGCACTGCAGCTATTGATATCTTTGACATGCAATGCAAACCCTTACTTATAAAATTTTGTTAACATTTGAATAATATATATAGGATCATGTGGAGGGATACCATGAGTTGTCAGCAAAAACAAAGACATTTTTTGCTACAGCTGTTGAGATGTGGGATGCTGATTTTTTTGTGAAGGTGGACGATGATATTCATGTTAATTTAGGTGCATATTCTTAAAACTTTTTAATTTAATATATTTGATGTACTTGACATGTCTGCATAATGATTTGACATGTTCTGACTCAGGTATGCTCACAACAACTCTGATGAGGCATAGGAAGAAACCGAGAACCTACATTGGTTGCATGAAATCAGGCCCTGTCCTTTCTAACAAGTAAAATTTTAACCATTTAGTTTGTGTGTGTGTGGCAAAAACCCTCCAGTTGTGGACATGAGCTCAGTTATGCCTATTGATTAATCCTTAAATAGAATAGCAGGCTTTGTTTTAACCAACTTAAATGAAGTTATGCAATTAGCCTAATTTAAGGTACAATCCATCTGAAAGTTAAGAGTTCATGTACCTTCAAGGCTTCAAATGTTTATTTAAAGATTAATGTTTTTTATTAACGCAGCCTATGTTTTACATAGGCAGTCTCAAATCCGGAAAGGAGGAGGGTTGTGATAGGTTTGGCGAGCCAGCATAAAAATTCAGCTAATTTTATGAAAATGAAATCCAATGTGGGCTTCATTTCTAGTCTACCCAACTTGTTTGGAACAAAAAACTTTGTTGTTGTTGTTGTTGTTGTTGTTGTTGTTGTTGTAATTTTTTTTTTTAATTTATTTGAATTTGCAGCATTACATACTAGTGAATGAAGAATGTTATTCTCAACTTACTGGTTTGGAAATAAATGTTAATAAAATGAAAGCTGCAAATGTTCAGTAAAAAATGGAATTAATGCCGTGTCTGTTCAGGATTCAGTTACTGGTAATGGTGTCTACATAATTCTTAAAATGCTGTTGGCCGCTGAGTTCTCTTTTACTTTATGTAGGAATGTGAAGTACCACGAGCCAGAATATTGGAAATTTGGTGAAGATGGCAATAAATACTTTCGGCATGCCACAGGCCAGATATATGCCGTCTCTAAAGATCTTGCCACCTATATCTCAATAAACCAGTGAGTCCTTAAAAGCATATATTCAAGGTCTAACAAGTTTGTAAATGTTTCAGTAGTCTTGCTGTAACGGGGCTAACGTTTATTCTAAAGTTAAAAAAGTTATACAAGGACTGTGCATATATATGCAAACCTTAATTATTCTACCAGCCAAATTTTACTTGTATGTCTGTGTTATGCCCAGGGGTGGAGACACAGCAGTTTTGATGGGTCCATGGACCCATCTGAAAAAAAAAAAATATTTACTATATAGAGGATCAAATTGTAAATAAGAAATATGGAAAGGACTCATCTGAAAAAATTACAGGACCCATGTGAGTCTCATCTCTCTCTTGCCTCGCCTAAACAGAACTCACAAATTGTTTTTGTTTTGAATTGTTTGAGATGTACACCTGACCTCAAGGTCCCAACTGAAAGATGTGACAAAATATTCAATAAATTGTCGACTCTAGTCTGAATTTATGGTTTTTACTCCAAATTTTCCTATGTTTGCATTAACCTTAATTATTACTTATGTGAGTTGTTACCTGACCCTTACATCCTCAATGCTTAAATTCAATGTATACTGGGATCAGCAACCAAAAAGCAGTGCACTAATTTTTAGGTGGTAATCTTTCTTGTTTATGTGGTTGTTTAATTGTGCACTAATTATGCAAGTTTGTTTAATTGTAGATTGGGTCATGGCTGAATTGAGTAATTATTCCTAATGAACTTATTATGCAAAATTACCAAAAAGATGAAAATAAAAACTCGTAGTGAATTGTTGAAATTTTTATACTTATTATCTTGGATCTATTATTTTGGATGTTCAATATATTATTTTGGAACTTGTGTTGTTGTTATTGGTATATTTGATTTCTCATGTTATGTTAATTCTTTTTAGAGTTATTTTTTTAAAGAGAAGGGTTCAAAAGCCTCCATTTTTTCGTTCCTCTATCATGCCTTTAAAATATTGACCACTTATCAAATCCACTTCATTCTTAACTCCACTTTTTGCTTCTTGATTAATGGTCAAGATTCGGAGGCATGACGGAGACACAAAAAAATGGAGGTATTTGAACCCTCCGTTTTTTTTTAAATTGCTGTTACTATATTAGACGTTATATGTTTCCAAAAAAAATTTGGACCCATCTGGCATAAATTCCTGACTACGCCATTGGTTGTGCCTATACAGGTGTTAGTAATTTTATATTGGACTTCAGTACTGTTTCGTAAGCTAATGTATTCTTTAAGTATGGTAGGAGCACCAGTATTGTGGCTATATAACTAAAATAGCACCATAATAATCAGCCAAGCAAGAAGACGGCAAGTGACATTTTTCCAATCTTGACTATCAGGCCAATATTGCACAAATATGCAAATGAGGATGTATCGCTCGGTGCATGGTTTATCGGTTTAGAAGTTGAGCATATTGACGAAAGAAACATGTGCTGTGGAACTCCTCCTGGTAATCTCTCTCTCTCTCTCTCTCTCTCACACACACACACACACATTCAAATGGTGGAGCAGTTAGGATATGTATTTCTTATACTCTAACTAGATGCTTTTGTTTGGCTAATAATTGAAATTTCAAGACTAGCAAGAGGCTATGAAATACATGTAAATATTTTGGTTCTAGATTGTGAATGGAAGGCGCAAGCTGGAAATGTGTGTATCGCTTCATTTGATTGGAGCTGTAGTGGCATTTGCAAATCAGTGGAGAAAATAAAGGAGATTCACAGGCTGTGTGGCGAAGGAGAGAGGGCAGTTTGGAGTGCTCTGTTATAGCTCCTTTTTCTGTGCTCGTTCTTTTTGCATAAGGGATCCCCCCAACCTTTTGATTTCGCACAAACCCATATGAACATGTTTCATTGATAGTATTGCACATGAATTTTGTAGTCTCTTTCCTAAATATTAGAGATACTGGGATGTATGGTGTAATTTGATGATGTCTTTAAGTTTACTTTTAGTTTATATAATGGTGTATGATAGAAGACAGACAGAAAATCAGGAAGGTCTGTTACAAAGATGTTAGAAATATATATAGTGTATTTAATTCCAGAGTTGTTTTCTTGAATTGTTTGTCTTGAAATGGAATTCACATTCCCTGAGTACTTCACCATTAGAAGTACTCCAGGTATATTCACTCCTTGAAATGTATATATTTGTACCTTGTCACTTTTCGTTTTGTATTATTGTACGTCCTTAGGGGAACGTTAAACGGAAATAAATTTCGTTCCGTTTCAGTGTAATTTAGACAAAATTGGTTGTTCCGTTAACGTTTCGTGTGAACGGAACGTTAAATGAAAAAAAAATTGTTCCGTTCATAAAGCGGTTCATAAAGCGGAACGGAAACGGAATAAGGCTGTTACGTTTGCGTTTTAACCGTTTGACAGCCATATACGTCTTGATTAACATTGCCTTGGAATCAGGTTATGTACATATTTCTGACAAGTTAGCCAATTAAAAGCTACAGAATAATTTTCATGTGTTCAATAGTGCTCTGCTCTCACGAGTATTCTCATCGCCTTAGAGATCGGTATCGCAAATAGAGTGAAATTACTGTTTTTTTAATTTAGTTCCAAAACCCATGGATACTTGCAACATGCACACATAAAATTACAATAATATAACACATATAGCTCTCCACTTATTGCAAGCTAGGAGAAGAGGTACAACAAAAATATATTCTGTAATTAAGACAGAAATCTGAAATTAAGAACTGATCAGCTCATGTGCTAAACCAATTTTAGTTATACATGTATATATACATATATATATATAGAGAGAGAGAGAGAGAGAAATGCTATTATGCTTTGCAAAGCACGTGCTTTGAAATTGTGGACCATTGGATCACGTTTTGTGATTCGTGCGCACATGATGATTGAAGATCTAATGGTCCACAATTTCAAAGCACGTGCTTTGCAAAGCATAATAACATTTCTCAGAGAGAGAAATGCTATTATGCTTTGCAAAGCACGTGCTTTGAAATTGTGGACCATTAGATCACGTTTTGTGATTCGTGCGCACATGATGATTGAAGATCCAATGGTCCACAATTTCAAAGCACGTGCTTTGCAAAGCATAATAGCATTTCTCTCTCTCTATATATATATATATATATATATATATATGCAGATCGAAGCTCAGGCTGTGGGGCAAGGGATATGCAAAACAGGGCGGAGAAGTAGGTTATTTTTCCGACGAATGGAAACTCCGAACAATTCAGACATATCCAATTTGTCGGGCTTCACTCCTCGAGGGAGCTCCCAATCAAAATGGTAGAGCAGATTGGCCAGGCACAACTCCACATTTGCAATCCCGAACATAGTGCCCGGACATTGTCGACGTCCGGCACCAAAGGGGATATACTCGAGCTCGGTCCCCTTGTAATCAAATGCATGCACTTTGAATCTCTCGGGCTTGAAATCATCGGCATCGTCCCAATAATTTGGGTCTCTGCCCAAGGCCCAAGCATTTACAAGCATTTTTGTATTTTTCGGAATATCATAACCCAGAACAGTGCAGTCGGCGTGGGATAACCGAGGGAGGAGTGGCACGGGGACATGAAGACGCAGGGTCTCACGAATTACATTTTGTATGTAGGGTAGTTTGCTGACGTCCTCGTCGGTTACCGTTGGCTTTCCTTTTAGTGCAGAGCGTACCTCTGCCTGTGCCCTATGCATAGCGCTCGGGTGCCTCAGAAGCTCTGACATAGCCCAGTCTAAGGTGGTAGCTGATGTCTCACCTCCGGCTCCGATAAGATCCTACATTTACATCAAATATATATGCAATTATATTAACAATATTGAGATCGACGAGACAACAAAAACATGTGTTACTAAATTAATTATCAAAGGAAATTATAATTAAAATGACAAAAGCTAGAGAAAGAACTTACCAAGAGAATACCTCTGATGCTGTCCATCTCGAGAGGAGTCGGCACACCCTCTCCCTCGTGCATCTTCAAGAGCAGGTCAAGCAAATCCTCGTCTTCAGTATCCGTAGTATCAGAAATGGCGTTTCTCTCTCTCTTCATCTTAATGATGTTGTCGAATAGCCGCCCGAAAATCTGATTGCACCTCTCGGCCTCATATCTGGCACCACTGACTATGTCAGTGAGCCACTGCATCGAAGGGAAAAGATCGACCAAGTTGGAACCGGCGGCTAACTTCAATGATATCCCCCATGCACGGAGAAATTCAGGATGTTCGTTATGTTTTGCGCCCGTTATGGCTCTGACAGTTGTGTCGCTAACAAAGGTGGTCATCATCTCACTGAGGTTGATGAGTGGCGAAGTCTTTGCAGCTGCGACGATGTTGCGTATCAGGTTTTTCACCTCCTCTTCTCTGACAGATCGGTATACCTGAATTCTCTTTGGGCCAAAGAGCTTGACTATCGAGGCCTTGCGTGCCTGCCTCCAGTAGTCGCCATATGGAGCAAAGAAGATGTCTTTGCCGCCCCAGCTCATTGTGTCGACTGTAATATTAACAGGTCGGGTTGCGAAGGTGACGTCCTACAGATTCACGAAAAACATACAAATTTTAGATCATTGTTTTTGTATCAGTTGGAAACAAACATCATCGATATCTTCTTGAAGAAGTTCAAAATTGAGACCATTATATATTTCCAAAAATATTACTGTCAACTTTAATTAGTGCATGCGCTCAATTGACATATATTACTGAACCAAATTAGTATGTCGGAAAACAGTCTCTAACTTGTCATTACCTATCATATATATGTTCGTCTGTACTATATAATATTGAAATAACTGCATGCATGTGCTTATTTGTATTTCTTATCACCTTAGTTTTCATGATCTCCTTGGCAGCCTCCACGGAGGAAGCAACAACGGTCGGGGTATCGCCTATTTTGAGAAGCATGAGCGGGCCATAGTTCTTGGACAAGTTGCAAAAGGCCCGGTGCGGCAGTGACCCACCTACAATAAGGTGGTGCATACTCCCTATGACAGGAAGCTGCCACGGGCCCGGTGGCAGCCGTAAAAATGTGCCGGGCTTGGAGGGGAAAGCTTTGGATTTGAGAAATGGAAGAAAGATGGCGAGGAAGAATGCAAATGTGAGAAAATAGCATGAGAGTAGTTCCATTGTTAATTTCCCAAGTAGTGTTTTGGAGGCTCTGTTTGGTTGGTTAATTCGATGGAAGAGACTGAGCAAGGAGAGCAGTTTATATAGATGAAGTGTAACACATGAGACATATTTGATCCTATTTTCAAATAGTAGTGCATGGAGGTCAGTGGGTCTATTGACCACGTTCTGCAAAATTGTATCAATTAAATGCGATAAATTAAAAAAATTTAGTGATCTCGTTAAGATTCTTCAAGTTGACACATAAATAAATAGATAATTACTTACAACGACGCGCCAATTGAATTAATGTGTACATATTCTTTCCGAATATTAGTAACCATGCATCTATATAGAGTTAATTAAACTGGTTCACAAATGTTTGCATTTTGATCGAAAATAAACGGTTCAAAATATAGCTTGTCGTGCTAAAGAATACGGCATCCCAAAAATTTATATATTATTAATTATGTACCTTTTCTCAAAATTAACTGCTTTACTGAGCGGATTTCACCTGGGAATTAAGTTTCAGTTGGAATTATTTTGCAGGAAGATTTTTTCAGATTAATATTCAGATTTATGTGCGTATGTTGTAAGTTTACGAACAATGAATAAAAAAAATTTTTACTAATAAACTTGTAAAATTAAATAATAAATAAAACAACAATAGAGATAAAAAGTTGTGTGTCCTATCATTACATAATTTGAAAGAATAACTTGTTCAACCTGAAGAATAATAGAGATAAAAAGTGTTTAATTTCTTATTCATGCTCAAACAAACAAAAAAATGATCATATTTTCTTAAACAAGTTACATACGTTTTCGTGAAATATATTTTATATTTTGGCTTCATTTTTTCTATAAAAGCATGAGTAGCATGACTATTAACAAAGTAAATAGTTGTAGTAATATTGATTGCATAGTTGCAATATGCATATTTCCATAAGAATATTTAAAGCATACATCTAAACTTTTTTGGATTGTGGTACATTAGTTCATGCCTTTATATTTTATATAATGAAAAATATTGTTTAGGTCACCATTCCAAATATTTGATATCGAACTTGTATCGAATTTATATCAATTGAAAAAGAAATATCATCTCAACAATCAATTTAAAATGTTAGTAATTATGAGAAATTTTATAAAATTTGTCATCTCACAATAAATTTCAAGTTGAATCAAATTTGATACCTGGTCTATCTAGCTAAGTGATTAGAAAAATATCAATATATAATTTTATTCTTTTAATTTAAATATCATTTATCCAGAATATGTATCATAAGGTTTGAGCGTATTATAAAAAAAAAAATATTACGCTAGAATTCCCATTACAGAACTACTATTGATCTGATTGTTATTTTGAATGGATGAATTAAAGGCGTTGAATTGCACCAATTTCTTATCAAACCCTAAATTCTAAATCATAACAATTTAACAACTTAGCATCAATTTTAATCCTTATATTTTTTCTATCAGGCAACCCATGCATGGTACCAGATATAATTTGTATGTACCAAAAACTGCTACATAAGTCACATACTTACATCAATAACTATTTTGCATAATGATAATATTTTGCATTAATAAACACCATGTATTTCAGTTCTTACAGTAATAACTTTTTCTAACTATTATAAAAAATACCAAAATAATGAAATAAAAAAAAAATACCTTAAAGAAGAGGATGCAGACAACGCGGCGAGAGGAGAAAAAAATGACAAGGCTCATCGACGAGAGGAGAAAATCACAAGACTGGTGGTGGACATGGATGATCTGGCAGAGTCGATCATTCCAATGCCCAAGACGTCAGCGAGAGAAATAACAGGTGTGTGTGATATGTGAAATTGATAACCTACATACCTCTAGCAGATCAGATCATCTAGAGGTGTGGAGGTGGTCAGGTGGGGAAGAGACGGCGCCAGAGAAGTTTGAGAAGTTGTGGAGGCGATCAGGTGGTAAGAGACAGCGAGAGAAAGAGTCGCGAAACACTTATTTTAAGCTAGAATTGAGGATAAGACAACGACTATTTAAAATAATCGTTGGCGTAGGTTGAGCTATGGCAATAATTATTTTAAATAATTGTTGCCTTAGGATTTAAAAAAACAGAATTTTGAAAAGATAAGACAACATTTGTTTATAAATAACCGTTGACATTGCTACCATTAGGACAATGATTATTTTAAATAACGGTTGCCTTAACCTCACGAAATTTTTTTACACTTCTACCAATAATGTTTAACAAATTCTTTCTTAACTGTTATTTTATGAGAGTTACTTAAACTCCTTTTTGTTGTAGTGCAAATAGTACAAAAAAAATAATGAAATCTATAATGTGTATTCTTGACCAAAAGAATGAGAATAAAATGTGAATAATTCGTAAAATTGATTATATTTGCATTTAAATTGTTAATTATTTGTGAAGAAAAGCACATTATATATTATTCAATAAATAATTCATGCTTCGCTTGGCTCATGTAAGAAAAAAGTTTTATTCATGAATTATTTGTGAATTAAATGTGAATCTTGTCAATATAATTCCGGACAAAATGCATGCATGCGCGTTGCACATAATACCACATGGAGGATCCGGATCATAGATAGGTCTGTTTGGCATTTCAAGGAATAGAGCTAGAATAGCTAAAAAAATAGAATAGAGCTAGAATAGTGTGATTTTAGAAGAGTGGTAGAAGAGTGGTAGAATAGACTATTCAATGTTGTTTAGCACTTGTGATTTGGAATAGAATAGTTGAAGGGTGATATTAAGACAAATAATATAATAATATAATTATAATTATTATATTATAATAATAATATTATTATATTATTATAAAATAATAACAATAAATATAATAATATTGTAATAATATAATTATATTATTATAATTATAATATTATATTATTATATTATTATAATATTATTGTAATAATAATATTATAATATTATAATAATAATAAATATTATAATATTATAATAATAATAAATATAATAATATTATAACGATAAATATAATAACATAATAATAACAACAAATATAATATTACTATAATAATATAATAATATTATAATAATATTACTATAAAAATATAATTATATTATTAGTTTAATAATATTATTATAATAATATTATAATAATATATAATAATATAAAAATATAATAATATAATAATTATATTATAAAAATAATATTATTATAATATTATTATAATAATATTATTACACTATAATAACATTATTTTATTTTTATAATGATATTATTATAATATTATTATATTATTATAGTAATATTATATTTATTGTTATTATTATATTATTATATTTATAATAATATATAGAGCATGGTTAAAATAATATGCATAGTACACCCAATTTCGTACTTTGCGGTCATTTATTTTTAATTTCGTCATTAAATTGATATTTAAGTTGCTCAATAAATTCTTCATATCAATATCTTGTAGGAAATAAAATTTTGTAATTTTTAAAGCTTTCTTGTTAGTTTTTAAATATTTTTTAAAAAACAGCCCGGAAATTGCACTTTTGTAGTATTAAATCTGGACTGTTTTTAAAAAATATTTAAAAAATAGCAAGAAAGCTCTAAAAATCACGAAATTTGATTTCCTACAATATTTTCATATGAAAAATTTATTGAGCAACTTAAATCTCAATTTATTGACCTATATATATATGCATAGTACGAAATGGGGTGTACTATGCATATTATTTTAGCCATGCTCAAATATATAATAATATAAAAATATAATAATATATAATTATATAATAATTATATTATAAAAATATTATTATTATAATAATATTATTATAAAATAATAATAACAATAAATATAATAATATAATAATATTATAGTTTTATAATATTATTATATTATTAAAATATTATAATAATAATAATATTATAATAATATCATTATAAAAATATAATAATATTATAATAATATATTATAATAATAATATATAATAATATTATAATAATATTATAATAATATATTATAATAATATTATAATAATATATTATAATAATATTATAATAATATAAAAATACAATAATATATAATAATATAATAATATAATTATAAAATTAAATATAATTATAATATTATCATAATATTATAATAATAATATAATAATATAATAATAACAATAAATATTATAATAATATATTAATAACACTAATGAATAATAATAATAGTAAACCTGCTATTAAAATATACTAATACTAAACCGAAGTTTATTCTACAATTGCTAAACCGGCTATACCACCATATGAGTGGTATAGCGGATTAGCTAAAATCAATTCTATTCCAAAATACTAAACCGTGTTTGGCACTTTCAATTTTTGAAATAGCAAATCTATTCCAAAGAATAGCTAAAAAAGTGGAGTGCCAAACGGACCCTAAGTGAATTAGTGTTAAATTCAAGTTTGTTTTATAAATTTTCAAACTAAGAGAAGATTTAAAACTAACAATTATTTTTATTTTTCTCTTACAATATAATGAAATTATTGATTATTTAAGATCTAGTCTTCTATCAAATATTTCAAAACTTCTATTGTTGAATATGAAACTCAATCTAGGTAATGAATAATGCCTAAATAAGTAATAATAATAACAACAACAACAAGGGAAAAAATTTAAGTACATCAAAGATAGATACTAGATACTTCGAATTATTTCGGACCATTCGATCTTGATCTATAGTGTGAGTCTTGATGTATTCTAAACCCTAAATTCTAATAACAATAATAGTAATAGTAATAACAATAATAATAATAATTGAAGAAAAAGCGAGCGTACCGTAATGTAATTTCTAATATATATAGTTTAATATATATATATATATATATATATATATATAGAGCATGGCTAAAATAATATGCATAGTACACCACATAACGTACTATGGGGTCATTTGTATTTAATTTGATCATTAAATTGATATTTAAGTTGCTCAATAAATTCTTCATATCAAAATCTTGTAGGAAATAAAATTTCGTGATTTTTAGAGCTTTCTTGCTATTTTTTAAATATTTTTTAAAAACAGTCCAGAAATGACACTTTTGTAGTATTAAATCTGGACTGTTTTTAAAAAATAGCAAGAAATCTCTAAAAATCACGAAATTTATTTTCCTACAATATTTTCATATGAAGAATTTATTGAGCAACTTAAATTTCAATTTATTGACCTATATCTATATGCATAGTACGTTATGGAGTGTACTATGCATATTATTTTAGCCATGCTTATATATATATATATATATATATATATATGTAGTTGGAAGAATTAATGTTTGTTTTGCTTTCATTAATTAATTACATTAACCTATCAATCAATCAATCTCTGCAACGCCACGTCTGACGCCTGTCTTGTCGCTAGCTGAAGCCTCTTTGAAGCTGCAGTCTCTAACCTCTCTTTCTGTCGTTGGATCAAGTACTGGAATCGTTCTCTGCCGTTGGATGTGTTCTGACGCCTCTATCCATATTATTTTTATTATTAGAGGTAGCATGAATAACACGCGCAAGGCCAGAGCTCCTCACGACGACTTCTTTTTTTAAGTTTTCGTTTCTTTTTTAATTAATAATAAAGGTCGCATATGCCAGGTTGTAAACTGACATGAGTCACGGGACTTTTTTAGGATTCAATTATTTTCTATGGTGAAGGTTCGTTTGTCAAAATTAAGGAATAGTATTAATATAGAGATAAAAATAAAATAGTTTTTAGAATAGTTTCATTTTGAAAGTGTAATAAAAAAGTGGTATTTTTTATTATTTAGTATTGTTTGATACTTTTCATTTGTAGTAGTTTAAGTGTTGAAAATTATGATAATAATGATGAGCAGATGTATAGTTGTAATATGCATATATTAATTTAAGAATATTTAAAGCGTATTATAACTCTTGTGGTACATTGATGCCTAACAGTATATATTAATACAGATAGTACTACTTAGGTGAAACAATTCAAAATATTTGAATATAACTAATTTGTGTCAATGAAAAAAAATATCATCTCAACAATCAATTTAGAAAGATTTTTATTAGCTTTGTGATGATTGACCAATCAGATTTCAATTTGACTTAAATTTGACTTAAATTTGATACATGCAATTAGAAACACGTCTACAATTTTATTTTAAAATTTTGATAATATCTACAGATGAACGACTAAATTTGAATTTGAGATAGTGGGTCGGTGTAATTTGAGATGGTGCATGCAAGATATAACATATCTATTTGTCCCGGTGAATATATACATGCACTACTAGGATTGTTGGTATTATTCTGGTTAACTAAGATTTTTTTTCTGATAAAATAAGATTTCACGGAAATAAAATCGTTTTAGATTATTTTATTCTATTTTCGTGTATAAATTCACGAAACAAATTATCCACAGAAATAACTGTGTGATTCCACAGAAATAACCCATGTGCTTTCACGGAGATAATTTTCCACGAAAATGACTTTTATGGTGTAATTATGAAAATTTCTAAATTAGAGCTAATTGCAATATTTCAATTTTAATTGTTTGCCATTCAATGAAATGATGTCATTTATCGCATATATGTTGATAGAAAATTAATTATTTTCGTGAAAACGTTGGTGGGACCATGTTGATAGAATTAGTATTTCCGTGGATATCAATTAGTATTTATGTGGATGATTATTTCCATGGAGTGATCAGTGGCACGAGCCATGACCCATTAGAGAAATTATTTCGGTGGAAACAGTTCCGTGGATATATTCACGGAAAAAAGTTATTTCCGTGTACTTCAACGGAAATAGTAGTATTTGTGTCGAAAGTTGTTCCATGAGAGTAATTGTGTGGTAATTCCACAAAAATGAATTCTATTATGTGGTTATGTCCACGAAATAGCTTTTTTTCCTTCCACAGTAATAACTCTGATTCTAGTAGTGATGTGCAAGCATAGAGGAAAAAGATAATGTTGCAGTCATCAATCTATATTTTCAACGGATGAGCTTTCTTCATCTCCTTTCAACATTTTTTTTAAAATTTTTATTGACGTATGGTCATTGTTTTAATTTTTTTTTCTCTTAAGATGTAGTGTAATGACTGGTTATTTAATATTTAGACATATTTAATTTAAGTGGAAAGCTCAACTTAAAAGTTGTTTGTCTTCTATCAAATATTTCAAACATTTTGTGGGGGAACTCAAAGAGACTTTACTTTACGAATGATCAAATAAATTGTAATTAAATTTAAATTTGATGCGCATACTATCTAAATGATATCAAATACATCCTTAATTTAAATTTTCTTTTTTAAGACATATATATATATTTATTTATATATATATATAATATATAAATGATATTATGCTTTGCAAAGCACGTGCTTTGAAATTGTGAATCATTAGATCACGCTTTGTGATTCGTGCGCACATGATGATTGAAGATCCAATGATCCACAATTTCAAAGCACGTGCTTTACAAAGCATAATAGCATTTCTATATATATATATATATACACGCTTAGATTTATCTGTGACGTCGATACATAGAATAAAACAGGTGTCAAAGCAAAATAAATGTCAATAATTCTCCTCAATTTTCAATTTGTGAGAATTAGCCTCTTAAGCGTTAAATATACATATAATGCAATTGCCTTTCTCGATAAATAACGAGAATTCATATCCTTACATTTTAGCATTCATTTTTGTAATTTCATTAAATTGCCAAACTATATTTCTTCAATTTGAAACAACAACTACAACTACAACTACAACAACAACAAAGTCTTTAATTTCAAAAAAATGATGTAGGCTAGAAATGAAATCCAATCTAAAATGGTATTTCTTCAATTTGAAACAACAACTACAACTACAACAACAACAAAGTCTTTAATTTCAAAAAAATGATGTAGGCTAGAAATGAAATCCAATCTAAAATGGTATTTCTTCAATTTGAAACAAGAAATTAATTTAATTTTATTTAGTTTTAGATTATATTACAAAAGACTTCGGTGCTTGACCAAGCATAGCGCCATTTATGCATGAGCGTCAAATCTTACAAATGAACGACTAAATTTCTATTTAGCATGCTCAATAATTCCTTTAAATCAAAATTTCCTTGGATAGAAACAAAATTGTATTTTTAGAGTTATTTAAGTAAGTGTTTCGGATTTTGTAAAGTGTCATGTTTTTATGCAAGCATTGATTATTTTATTACTATTTAGGGTCATCTTAAAATATCCGAAACACATACTTAAAAGTCTAAAAATAGAAATGTTTTGCACCCAAGGATATTTTGTTATAAAAAATTAAATTATTGAGCATGATAAATCAAAATTTTAACCGTCCATTTGTGAGATTTGACACCCAGCATGAGAGGCGTTGTGCTTGGCCGAGCATCGTAGCCTTACTCGCAAGACAAATATCAAATATTATTTACTTTAATTTATTTTTAATA